>JAYJLV010056487.1:0-18517 GCA_036873485.1 Torymus texanus
GTAAATATACCCTACTTTATGTGTAAAAACGGAAATAATAATTGGTTGATATTTATAAATTCATATATGACTTTTTTTATTTAAGAAATAAAAGGTGTCTAGCCCCCTTAATTATATTTTTAACTGATAGTAATGACTGTAATTTTAACGTTGTAAGTGTAACTTTGAAACAATAGCAATTTTTAATTGTATAATAACCACATTTTTAAGAAGGTAGAACGGATACACATGAGAGAAAAAATTATCGTTACAATTAACGAATTGTGCTTTTAAATATACTACACGCGAGTAGTATTTGTGATGATCGCAAATTCAATTATTATTAAAACATATTTTACAGTATTAAATTTTCCTGCTATTACTAGAAATAATCCGTGTTTTTATGGTGAAACTCATACGTCTCAATAGTTAAGGAATATGATTTTTTCCTTCCATTTCGCAGGCCAAAGAATATGACTTAATAGATAAGGAACCATGACTTTAATATAAGAAAACATCGTAAACGAGTGGTTTAACTGTTAATGAATTTCTTTAACTATTAAGAAATATTCGTTTGTCCGTATCCAAATGTTGACTTGTTAATAGTTAATGAAATTCTTTTAATAAAAAAATTTATTTTTCTGTGTGTACAAAATGGCATATGGTTAAAATTAATGAAAATAAAATAGTTAAAAATGTAAAGCTTTTAACGTGTTTTTCAAATATACAAACGTTAAATATTGACGTTCCCTCATTGTTTTTGACGGTGTTGCCAAAAGCAGGAATGCATGCGTCCGGGACATATGTATACGTTCTCCGTTTAAGGCTAATTCACCAAAGATTTTTTAATTAAAGAAAAATGTGTACGTCGAATAATATCTGAATATTTTTCTTTATAGAGTTTTGTAATGTTTTATTGGTAAAAATAATTTGTACGCGTATTTTTAAAAAATATTTATTTTCATATAAAAGAATATTTTTTTAAATAAATTCCAAATGAAGTATAAAAGTTTTAAAAAAAGAATGAGTATATTACCCAAAAATATGGAAAAAAATTTCATTTTGAGAATCATATATTTTATCTTGGCAAGTATATTGAAAAGTTTCTGCGGTTTCAGGATTTTTGCTATTTCGCTTGTTTTTTTTTTACTGGTAATTGGAAGCTATTTAATACCTACACGTATATATAAAATAATTCTTAAATTTGATCGAATTATAGAATAAAATTGTTCCAAACAATGCACCGCAATCTATACATATTTAAAAAACGCCAGTCATTAATTTATTGTTTCGTTAGAGAAAAACAGATATATTATATCTTGTATATATATTACACGTTTTCTTCATTATAAAATGTCCAATTTTTTCAACAAAAAACAAAGCTAATTGTTTCTTCAAACAACAAAAAAGTTATATTTTAAAAAAGAAGAAATTACCGCAATCACTAACTTCTCACGTCAAGATCCTTCATAACCCTCCGAAACTACACGACAACAAATTACACCGCAATTACTATACTCTGCTTGTACCCCAACCCTAGCAATAAAATTCCCATCTTGCTCTTGCACGCATCCTTAAAATTTCATCCCAACCCCGTCAAACTCTTCCTGTCTCTCGTGCATATATACACACACATACATACATACACATCTATACATGTACATATATATATACAACGAGCTCCTCCATCACTATTCACCGCCTTACCCATAGCACGACGGCACTGCACACCGCCGCTCAACTATTTACCGCATCAGACTAGCAACGCGCGCGAAATGCGAGCATATATATATAGCAAGCGATAGATGCGGATTTTGCCGAGTCCGCGTGCGTAAATCAATTTCGCAGTTTATAATTCGACAGGTGAGCGAGGCGCTACATATTAAACGCTGAGAGATAGAGAGAGAGAAAGTGGAGATCCAGTTTGAGCACGTGCTGTGTGCTCGATGTTCGGGTGAGAGGATGCGGTGGTATGTTCGGTGTATGTATATATATATGGTTATATAAATCGGTTAAAAATTAGGAGAACTGCGGACGAAGTGAGAGAGTGGATTGCAGAGAGGTGATATTGGCGTGAACTGGGGGTTGTTTTCAATATATGTTTTTATATAGACAGAGAACAATTGTAGTAAAGTTTATTATGAAAATATATGAGTCTGTCCTATACGGTTACGATATCAAAGATAGTATGCAAGTTTTATTTACTAGACAATTTTTCTTCGTGAATAATTAAGTCATTGACTTTGGGTTAGGTTTAGGACAGCTATATTATAGTTGTATTCTATACTTAAATTGAAAATGGCATTATTAAAATTGATAAATGCTCAGGAGATGCTGTTTTCATATTTCAAGCGCTGTCATCAGCAACTCTCTCTCTATCCCCCTCTCTCTCTCTCTCTCTCTCGATGAAAAATGAAGATGATTTTAAATTTAGAATACTCCTTCGTTGCCTTAAGTTAATATTTAATAACTGTCCTACATAGACTGATAATTTTGATGTTTCATGATGCAGCTCTTTAATCTTGTAGTAGCATAAGAGATAAATAAATAAAGAATAGTTTTATAATGATTTCTTATAAAAGTCACATTTTTAATACAATTGCAATTACCATAAAATTTTCCGTTAGCTTCTACTGGTAAATTCTGGATTCCATTTACATATACTCGGATATATGTAGTTCTTGTAATATATGAACAATCCACAATATTATTAGTATCTATCACATATTAAGCTTCATTCTATCAGTATTCTAGATACTTCAGATGTATCAACATACATAGAAATCCAATAGAAATTGTAACTTAACCGCAGCTAACACGAATGCATCTTTTAATTGCTATATATATATATATATATATATATATATATCCATACTTATAGCTGCCTCATTCAATAAAATATAAAATCATACGCGCGTTACAAAATATCAAGTTTACCATTTCACAATCTAATATAATCAATCGACCTACTTACACTCCCTCAACCCCGTGATACACTCAAATTTCGCACATAATCCTAACCGTCCACAACCAATACTATATACCACACACACACACACACACACCAGACACGCGCACTTAAGTATAGCTGCAGTCCGAGTCAAGTCAGCTTGCACATTATATACACACACACACACACACACATATATATATATAATATATATAATATATATCTGCACATCGCTGCACACTCGTCCGTCCACACACTTCACATTCATTCTGTATATAACTATTATTAATTTCGCCGATATGTAGTCGGGCGGCATATTCAAACACCATCCTCTCTTGAGTGACCTCAATCTGTTTTCTCTCTCACTCACTCTCTTTCCACCTATATACATCTAACAAGCAGCTAAAATCGGTGGTCGGTCATCGGTTCACGCTCTACATGCGCTGATCGCCTATATATCTAGAACGTGCAAGCAAGCAAGTATGCATGTATATCGAATGGCACCGAAAATTCATAAATATATAACCTCTTTTACTTCCTCTTCTTCGTATGATAAAAGGAGAGAGTATATATATAGGTGTGTGTGTGTGTGTGTGTGTATATATATATATATATACACTTACATATAGTACGAAATCTCACTGCGGGGAGGTCGCGATCGATAAGTGTGCGGCGGCCACGCGTCGGCAGAAGCGAGAGAAATTAGGACGGCGAGTGAGCGCTCGCGCCAACTTTCGGCATCGTGCACGAGGGTATAACACATTGTGTTGTGTGTATATATATATATATATATGTATATGATATAACTCGTCAGGTTCATGTTAGCTACTGCTGTTACTGTTGGGTAGTAGTAGTAGTAGTAGTAGTAGTAGTAGTAGTAGTATTAGCATAATGAGCCACGGCTTTATTGTCCCGACGGTCCGAGATTGTTTATGTATATACCCAACGCGTATATATATATATACGTTGTAAAATTTAACGACTCGCGAAGAGTTCAGTTCGGTGTAGAGTTTCCGGTACAATAATGCGTGTGGTTTTGGAATTAATTTTTTCCGTTATTGCTGTTCGATATGTATATATCGTTCATGCTCAATTAGCCATTTATACTTTTTCTCTTCTATATTCTTTAATTTGTTTTTGAGGTGAATAGTAGTTCTCTTTTGGAAGAGAAAAGAGCAGTAGTTATACTGCAACGCTATCTGGAGCATAAAAAGACACTTAATTTGGTAGAGAAGGGGGGGGGAATTTAACTCTTTTCGCACAGGCAGAGGGTAGAAAGAAATTTCGTAGTACGGGTAAATAAATGCAAGTAGATGTGGGTCACGTTTAGTCAGACGACGACGAAGCGCGCGCCTGGCTATTGTCAGTCGGTACCCCATTGTTTGTCGCGTGCGGCTCTTTTATTTTTCAAGTTTGTCGTTGTTCAATTTTTAACGTCTTTCAGTGTGTGTGTGTATATATATATATATATATATATATATATGTATAAGATGCCTTGAGGTGTCTTGGTCTCTTTCGTCTTTAAGGATTATACCAAAAGCAATTAGCAAAAAAGCTAACGGCTGTCGTAGCGGGAGAAAATATTTATTTTAATCCTCGAAATCCTAGGCTCTTTGTTATATATACGCCGCTTAAAAACCACTTTTCTAACGGCGGCACTTGTACATGTCTCGGGAGACTAGTTTTCATGTATAGTGTAGCTGCTTCAATGCGCGTATCGTTATTAAGAGGAAAGAGCTGATAAAATTATAATGAAAATTCAACGCCTTTTGGCATATTTATGAAAAATTTAAAGTTCGGTTTAATTGTTTATATCATAGTATACTTTCTAAAGTTGAATTAGTGAAAAAACCACTAAAAATTAGTAAAATTGGTCCACCGAAACATTAGTGAATATTCACTAATTCTTAGTGGAAATATCCACTAATTAAAAAAGAGGAGTTTCATTATGTTAAATAGTGAATATTTCCATATATTTCCACTAAAAATTGGTGAATATTCAGTACTTCATCAGTAACTATTCACTAATATTTCGGTGGAGCAATTTTACTAACTTTTAGTGGTTTTTTCACTAATTCACTAAGGATTGTTATTTTGGCAAAATGAAGTATTAACAAAATAACCTATTATTCATTTATACGTATAAAAAAGAATTAATTTATTAATGCTTTGTACTTTCTAAAGTTGAATTAGTGGAAATTGCTCTTCCATCCAAGAAATTAGTGGAAAAAAGTAATTTATTACTGCATATTCACTATTTCTAATGAAATAATGTAGTTTTTAAAGAACTATAAATATATGCACTAATAAATTAGTACGTTTTCCCTTTAATTTCTTGGGTAGAGTAATTTTCACTAATTAAACTTTAGAGAGCAAAATAATTTTATCAATATTATTAATCTTATATAATCACCGCTAATTATATAAATTCTTTTAATCGATACCATACCACCACACGATATACACTTCCTTATAACCACTGACACACATTCTCTCGCTTTCCTCCTTCGTTATACCCCCACCACCCCTTTCTTCTCTATCCCACCACTACCACCATCACCATCAACCCCCTCTACACCTCTCGATATCCGATCGCGGTTAAAATCTCCGCGGCGTAACAGGTGAGAGAGCTTGGGCTAAGAAACCAAAAGAAACGAGCGAAAGAAAAACGGACGGCTAAATCGATTCGCTATACACAGGCTATACGCGCCTGTGAGAAATGGCTCCAGACGAGAGAGAAATAGCCCCGAGGGTTGCTGCTCTTACTGCTGTCGTATATATACGGGAACCGTGCGGGAAGGAGGAGAAAAATATTCTCATTAGAGGAGAAATAGCCTTCGAGAATAGCTTGGAAATGTAGATTGAATTGTGATGTTGTTGGGATTTTAAAGGGTAATTGGTTGAATGATGATGATGACGATGATGATGGTGAGGCTGGTGAAAGTATATTAGGGATTGGGAATAGTGGGGATTTTGATTTTCACTTCTTTTTTTTTAATATTTAAGGGGAATGGTTGATTAAATTATTATAGATTTGAAATATAAACAATGGTTAAATATTCTGTTTGTATTCAAAGATATAATATATTGTATTACTTTGAAAGGATAACAAATTTTTTACATGAAATCCAAAATGAATGTGAAAATTAATTTCCCAGAATAAAATGCATAATAGGAAGGTTATAATGATCATCGACTGAACCACCGCCATTCGATCCCACAGCTGGCAGCTCTCGTATAATAAACGTCGCCGACGGGGGTAAAAAGCTCGCGCTAAGAATAAGACACGACGAGAAGGAGAGAATCGATCAACGAACCAGTGGAAAAAAAAGTAATTTTAAAAGCTGCTTGCCACGTTTCAAGACTGTATACAGTGTTGGTGTGTGTATATATATATATATATATATATATATATATAGGCTTATTGACGCGATTATAGGATACGTGGTGGTGGGTTACTCGCTCGCGGCTTTTTTTCGTTACGCGAGGGGAAAGACTAAGTTGGTAGATTGAGGGAGTGTATTGAGGGAACAGACGTGGTTTAAGTGCTTTGATTTGAACAGACTGAAGGTAGGATTATGTAGGGGATATATATTATGAGTGGTGGATCAAGCTGTATTGAGATTTTGTTATCGTTTGTCGTTAGAGGATGAAAAGAGAACATTGGTGATGTGAATCGAACTTCACCAGATTAGTGTTTTAAGCAACGTGTATGAATAATTTAATTTATTGTAAAAAACCGATGTTTCTGAAATGAAGAAAATGTTATTTAAAATCCACAAAAAATACGAAATTTAGAAAGAAAACGTTGATCATTGGATATAGAACGTATAGAAAAGTAATTATAATGATTAGGTTTTGTTCTTATGTTATATATATTTTTTTAGATTTTTAATTAAATTTTGTTCACAACTTTATCATTTAATAACCTGTTAATTTCATAGTTTTTTTTTTTCATTCTTTAAGCGAAGGACAGATATTACAGATTGCGTTACAAAACGTAATTAAAGTTAATTCATCAAATAAATTTTTCACATTTCGAGCTACCATGAATTTAGAAGAACTAACAATAACGCCAATTCTACACGGTTTGCATAACTGACGGAATGCCCATGATGAAAATATTATATCCATTCCATTCATATATAGCGACAAACTTGATTCGCTTTTTCGCACCACTTCGGCCCTTTGTATTTCATATTCCTTTGATTTTTTACCCTTATATTACAATTCCATATTGCTTTATATTATAATCAACGAAATATACGTATACGAATTTTCTAATCACAAACGATGATTCTAATCAAAATATTCGTTAACCCAACAACATCAATGACGACGACGACAACGACGTCGCGTGTAAAAAAAAAACAAAAAAAAAATCTCATCTTTCGCATAATCGAGCGTCGACGAGGCAAACAACCAATTCGCTTCTATAGCATCCACCACCGCCACCATCATAACCGCGAAATCACGTTTAATTCATTAACCCAAGCGATAATTATTTAGCCCTTTCGCAAACTCCGACGCGCGCGTATGAATATACGGAAAAGTAATGGCCTCGAGCAGCAGCAGTAGCAGCAGTAGCGAACAGGGCAACGAGCGAACGACGCTGCGCACGTTGGGGGAAAGTTTTTAATTAAAAAATTACTCCCTCGCGCGCGTATACGGCCCGTCCACGCGCTGCTCGACGTTTATTAATGGAACGACAAAACGACGAACGATGCGCGCGTTCGAAAAGCGCACGAGCTTCCGTAGCACGTATACATATATATATATATATGTACTATCGGGATTTTTTTGTACCTCATGCGCGCGCGTCGTTGCAGCTATTGTTTTTCGTGAAAATTGTTTTTCGGAATGGTATTGTGTAAGGTGGTATATAGTATATAGTGGATATGACGGGGAAGTGTGGAATTTAATAAACAAGTGTTTTAATTAAGGTGAGGTATATACGCGCGGGCGGGCGCGTAATTACGATATTTTCATAAGGAGCGAGGTACTATAAGTAAGCAGCAGCCGCGTGGGGGCCTCAGTTTAATTTTTACTGGTGGGGAGAGGGGGAGTAAGTTATTTGTGTGCGTCAGAATGGAATGACGAGCTCGCTGGGAAATGCTGTGTAGCATGTGTGTGTCTGTGTAAAGTCTAGAGATCTTGGAATGGAAAATTCATCTACGAGATGTATAATGAACGCGTACATTGTTATGTGGAAATAATTTCAACGGATGATTTATTACGAGCTTTTATTTTGTGATTTTTTTTTTTTGAATTTGTGAAAAACATTTATTTGTCATGGAACGATTTTATAAATGGTTTAATGAAAAGAAGGGGGAATATGAAATATTTTATCTATCTCTGGAGAATTTCAATATATTATTTTTATGCGTTCTTTTGTTGAGTTATTTGAAAGATGTATTGAAGTTCGAGGAATTTTTAATAGTTTTAACGAGACGAATAAATTGTACTTTGGAATGGCATTCAGTTCATTTTTTTTTTTTGTAAGGGATGTTATTTCTGTTTTTTTTTTAATTCTGGTATCGAGTAAATTATGGTTGGATGAGAATTTAGTATTGTAAAAAAAATCTAATGCAATAGTTTCTTTAGCGGGTTGGTGACAACTTTTTGGTATTCTATTATATACTTGGAAAATATTTTGAATTTTATTGCTGTGTACTAGAGATTGTTACAATTAAACTTCCTTAAACAATTAAGAGATGTCCAAAGCTGGAGAACAGCTTTTTTATAGAGTACGTAAAAAACCAACTTTTTCATTTTTCCAAGAATAACTTTTTATAGAGGACTCTTTAAGGATCATTTCCTCCTTTAGTATTTTAATTTTCACCTATAACATCTAAAAATTGCAATTCTCGCCGATATTAGTTGCAATTAAAGTTAGACTATAGATCAGTGTAGGGGAGGAAAATTTGTTCTGTGCCGAATTTTGTCATTCTAATTTTTTTATTCGACGAAATTTCATCCTACTAATTTAAAAAAAAAACTGAATTAGGAAAGCTGCCGACATATACAAGATATCCCATTGTAATCGCCCACCGCCAGAAATTGGCAGAAGATGTACTCGGAGAAAAAAATGATAAATACAAAATTTTTAGGGTTCAAAGGGGGCCATCTAATGGTACCAACGACTGGGACCTTGAAACTTTTGTATTTATCATTTTTTTTCTCCGAGTACATCTTTTGCCAATTTCTGGCGGTGGACAATTAAAATGGGACACCTTGTATAGTCAAAAAAATTACAAAGTTATATTTTTGTGTTTTAAAATTGTTTGTAAAATCCTTGTAAACTTGTGACATTTTTCAAAGTTTTATTTTTAACGAAATATGGTTTTAAAACTCATATAATGAAATTAAAATTTACATGAAATTTCAAAAACGAGAACGGTTTGGTATCTTCAAATTAATAAATGAAAATAATAGGATCAAATTAAGCCATGGAAACATGAATTTCATCAAGCGAAATTTTTAAAAAGTTTTATTCTCAGTATTTTATATCATAATTATTAACTGAATTGTTTCAAATTTTTAAATGAACCGAAATTCGTATTAAAATACTTTTTTTTTAATACAATTTTCATATATATATAATATAACGCTTAATTATTTTGAATAACTTTAAAACATAATTATATTTATAAAATAATTTATTCTATACATAGTATTTGTAAAAGAACTTCAACTTAAAGAAGATCAAAAAAATAAAATTTTATAAATAAACAGTCGATAAAGACATATGTTTTCTCCGACCGTAATGTTTTTTTATAACTGACACAGTCACATCTGTTTCATTTAGGTCACCACCGGGTTTAAAATTCTCAACGATAACTACTAGAAGAAAAGATTGCCTAGATATATTAAGAATCCACACAGTATAATTTATTTAAGATAAAAATTATAATATAAAAATAACCCACAATTCTCATTTCACATTCTTCAAACGCCACCCAAACCCTCCTCACAGCAATAATTCTACGTGCAACTCTGTACATTTCTACTACCATCGTACCGTCGTTTTTGCAAATCCACGAATCCCGACACGTACTCTGACAATTGTGCCAGCTCGTATCCTCTCTCTCTTTGCGTCAATAGCATTACGCTAGCTATCTCTGATTGCGACTCGTTTGCTCCTCGTCTTTAAGCGTGCGCAAAGGCGAAGACGAACGCGAGGATATTATAGGATAACGTATATATATATATACACGGAATGCACGCGAGCGCGCGCGTACATACGTGTGACACAGTGCATCGTTGATGAACATGCCTGATGACGATGTCAAAGCGAGTATAGTGTACGAGTACGGTTCATGTAAGGTATCGGGGGATGAACATACGAGGGGCTTGGATTGAATTTTCAATGTCGTACTGGGAAAGGAACGGTTATGAGCGTGTGTTATTAAGGTGGGTGTATGGTTGATGATGTATATTATGGGTTATTATAGATAGAGCAAAAAAAGGGGTTTGTAGGTAAGTGTCTACTGTATAGTTATTAAAAGTAAAAGTATGAGAGAGAAAAGGTAATGTGGAATAAAAGAATGTTCAACTGCTGCAAGCTCACGTCACTCACGTGACTCGGGTATAACTTAGTGAAGCAGTGTGGGGACTCGACCGGGACTTGATCGATCGGATTGCCGTGTATTAAAAAAGAAAGATGTCATCCTTTAAATTTGATGAATTATATACTACACGATGAAATTAAATCTCTTATGAAGTGTTTTTGTAAGAGAGTATGCTAATTTTGATAAAACTTGTTAGTTATCACTTGTCAGAAATTAGTTTATATATATTATATTCTATATAAAATATCGTGCTTAAAATTCAATTCTAGAAAACATTGAGATCACGTAAAAATAATTATATAAGACATAAAGCTATCCTTTTATTTTGAAATAGATTTCAATCAATTTACATAAAATTCTTTGACTTCAGGGGACAAGCCTGGGTTAAAGTCTAAAAAATAGAATTTAGTATAATTAGTCAGATATAATTATTTCCTTAAATCTATATAAAAAATATAATTATTTTCTTAAATCTATATAAAAAACAACTTTATACCTAAAAAATATATATAATCAGTCAGGATTGATATAGGCACATGTCCTTAGAATATTTAATTTTTCATTTACAAATAAAATTTTATTGTTATTTATAAAATCAAGAAAAAATGTTATGACTCACTTTCAGAGTCTACATATGCTACATGTTGATCAGCTGACGTTCACGTGCTCTTTATACTATACTGACTATAAAAAATTGTTACATCTTTTATCAAATTTTAATACAAGTATACCAATAATTGCCAAACATATACTAAATAATCTTTATAATAAATTATAGTAATTTTTTTACAAAAATTTCTTACAAAAATAAGTAGGAATTAAGTTTGCAGCTTAGTTATGTGAAAAATATTATCGGAAACTGGAAATTTACTTTATTTTTTTTATTTACGTTTAATTGAATATATGTTATCTATCAGCATTATAAACGTGTTGTTTGGAAATATGTCAAATCGACCGAATCTGGCATATAAAGAACTTTGATATTTCGTGCGCAGCCAATCATCACTTAAGGTTAATTAGGAAAAGTGGAAGGTATAAAAACGAATGTATAATAAGAGCGATTTTGTTATAGTAGTGTCCAGCGAGACACCAGGACGACTCGAGAACGAGACAACACAGCTACGGTGTAGACGCTTGCATCCATTCATCATCCACTGAAGCAGCCAAGCCAAGTCGTCGTCGTCGACGACACAACCGCACATTAGTCTCAACCTCTCTCGACTTTCTCTCGGGCGCGCGTCCTCGCGTATACGAGTAGTAAAGTAGAGTTGAGTAATAAAGCATATATATCTAATTAAACTCATTTGTACTTTCTTAATTCAGATAAGTGAAAATTTCACTTATTTTACTGGTGGATGATTTTTTTTTAGTTATTAATAGGTTATATATTTGCACTTGTTCTACAAGTAAATAATGTTTTTTATTTCACAGTTAGTGAAATGTTCAGTTTTTCGTATAAATCTTCAATTGAAAATAAAGTGAAAATTTCACTTTTTCTGTAAGTTCACATGAATCTTACTTATGAATAAGTGCAGTTTTACTTTACAGATAAAATAAATGAAATTCCGCAGTTATTGAATAAGTGAAGTATAGGTTTTATTAGTCAAATAATTGAATATTTCCTTATTCATGATAAACGGCTTTTTACTTCCAAAAATAACTGAACATTGTTAAGTGAACTTAATTCTTATTCTTTATTGATGGTAGAGCCAATCAGCAAAGAGGAGGTTCACCCTTTCTATATCATTGATCTATGATTCTAGATCATGGATTAATTTGAGAGCAGTTTTTATGCCCAATCAAAAGAATATAAATAGTGAAGGTATTGTAATATTCTACAAAAATAAGAAAATTCTTAACTAAAATCATATTAAATATTTAAATAATGATCTAATTAATAAATTTTTAACTGCAAAGGTAAAACTCGAAAAATACAGTTTTACGATCATACAATGTATAAACGTTAAACCAAAAAAGCGCTATTCCACATACATCTTGGGAAGGTAAAATTTACTTGCCAAATAAATTTTCGAATAGAAGTGAAATTTCGAAATTTAAAACAAGAAAGAAATTGCTGTTATGATATATGAGAGAATTCTAGGTAATTTTTTCGAAGCCATTTGTACAAAAGTGATTTTTTATGTCTTCTTTTCGAAAACATTTTTTCAAATGCTCTCTTATTTGAAAACAATTTTTTTGAATTGTATTTTTTCGAATGGTCTTTTGTCGAAAACAATGTTTTTGAAGGGTTTACAATATTTCGTCCAAAGCACGTTTCATACAAACGGTTAAATTTCTATCCAAGATTATAATAATTTTATAATTATAATTATAATTTCCTTTATGCGTGGGAATAATAATTACCGTGGAAATTATAATAAGAAACATCGTTCGAAAAGATATCCAGGACAATATGAAAGACAAAGAACATCCCTATAAATACTTATTTCCAACCATTTATTTCATTATACGTATTATCAGCTTAAAATTGAACACAAACAAGAACCTATAATCCTATATTTTATTCAATATGTCCAACAATATTAAATTTCCATACCACACAAGCTCTTTTTCCAATTACTCATCAATTCTCTACACTTGTATACACACACCTATCCCACAAAAAAAAACCATTCACCTGTTCTTTCACCACTTCACATAGTATCTCTTCATCTCTCTCATCACTTATTGACGTAATTATATATCCAGCTCACCACGGCGTAATAAGATTTATCGGGACGAACACCTGCACTGCACATCCACGCGGCCATTCGTCACGTCGCGAATGCGCGCGCGCGCGCGTGCGTATATGACAGACGCGCGAGAGAGTTGGGCAAATACGTGCGCGAATTTTCGAGCGCGAGGCAAACAGACGCGCGAGTACCGCTTTTGTACGCGACGAGATAGCCCTAGTTCTCTCTCTCTCTCTCTTGCTCGTTCCCTTTCACGTGTCTTTGAAAATGATGAGGGTTTCGAATAGGGAGGGAAGCTGGAGGTGATGAATTTTTTTTTTTTAATTTATATAAAGATAGTTGTATGATAATATATTGGACAAATAATTATGTTTTGGGTATGTATTACTTCCCCAGAAAGATATCTTTGGTACGTCGAAGAGAATTTTATTGGTTGTGCATAACGTGCATGGCGCGTTATTAATTTTATTTGAAGAATATTTTTAGAATTATAAAAAGAAATATATCTTTTTATTTTATTTTTAGCCGTCGTTATGGTTCACAGGTTTCTTCGCTGGGACTTACAACTGACTCACTGTACACCATATCAGTTTCTCTTACCTGCCTTCCACCTCAGCAACATTATCGCCATTTCATTAAAGAAGTTCCTCTTTACATCGCTTAGTGCGAACTTAGTACGTTCAATACACAAAGGGAGAATTCTGCGAAAGATTTCATATATAGAGTCAATGGTATCTCGTCTCGAGAATCTTGCGTTTAACAACAGAAAAATCTATCCTAAAATTGTGTAAAATTCACTTGTTGTTTTCGACTCGAGTTCGTTTCTCTTAATTAACATTATTTCGTTTAATGCGTTAAATGGAATTGCGAAGTTTTGTTTAAAATTAATTTCTCTTGTTACGCGTTTTTTTTTTAATTATCTTCATTAACTTGTTTCCCTTTGCATACGCTGTTTTTACACCACAATAAGTATCAAGTTTGTTATTAAAGCTTAGTGCAAAAATGAATTGGCACTGATTTTTTTCACACAATAGGCTTAGTTGATATATTATAACCATCATTACAAACTTTATTATTCTGACAGTTGTGGGTTAAATCCTGGGTTACGTTTTGATATATTTGGCTCTTTTACTGAAAATTAAGCTTTCATTAATTCAGCTTGCATGTTATTTATTCAAACATTTGGAAATGTATTATACAATATGTGCTAATTAGTATCGACAGGATTAAAATCGTTATTTATATATAGTATATGTACAAAAGACCAGCTTTATCGAATGTCTATTCTGGAAAATTGTATATTCATCAAAAATGCATCAAATTTCATTAATAAACCGAATAATTCTTTGGGCATTAATTAACGAAATATCAAAAATATTTTGAGCTTTAAATCATATTAAAATATAAATTTACCATAATACGCATGAATTCATAGAAGCAAATTATATACTGTACAGTGAAAATTCTTCGTTCACAATATAAGCGAATAAAAAAAATCAAGCTATTGTCTTTAATTAGCTATTCGAAAATAATTACGAATTTTAATTATTTTCGAAAAAGCATTTCATCGGGCGGAAAGAGTAAGCCAAGCTCGCGAAAACTTTTATCACAATCTCTCGCAGGAGTGCTTAAATTTTGCTTAAAATTTGAACCTCCGGCTGAATTAATTTAAGGCCGTTAGAGTTCCTAAAATATACATTTCCATGTCAACTTGCGTTTTGTTATTTTTTTTTACAGTGCCGGTTAATTAGTAAAATTTTTAATCTTATTCAATAGTGGAATTTATTGTTCACTACCCCATTTTCAAGTCTAGAATCATTATAAATGCACTCGGAATGTTGGCAATAAAGTTATATTTTTAAACTTAAAATTTTTTACTCGTGGTGAACAATAAATTCCAATATTAAATAATATTTTACAATGTGGTACCTGTAATCGAATGACTTTGATGAAAAGATTTTTACTCATTGAAAAATATATACTTGAAACAATCATTAACGACTATATATAAAGTTTCGTATAGTTACGTTCCAATCTGGTAATATACTAAGAATACACCATTTACCGTGATAAAATGTTGTAATCATTCAAATTCTACAAGTTTCACGATATTGATAAAATTCATCCATTTAATTCAACAATTTTTTCAATGCATATAATAAACATTTTTAACACACTGCATATATCATCAGTATAAATTCTCAGCTAAATTACCTTGAACATAAAACAATCAATATATATACCTCACAGATAATTAATGTAAAATTCTTCTCTCCTTCAATCATGATTCTAACCACTTATCAACCCTCTTCAACACGTAAATATACATATAACAATATAAAACTCTTGAAAATTCTCTTACCATATATGCCCACTAGTACTATACAAAATTCATACCCGCTTTCCATCGTTATCCACATTGCCTCTTTCTCACTCTTACCTTCAGATCATCACAGCGTCGCTATCCGAGCTTTGCCTGAAGGGCACTTTTCGACCCGTGTATATATATATACAACGCGCATACAGATAGCCGATCATATGGCAGTGATGTTGACCTATTGAGTACCGGCGGAGTATCCATCGTGGTGATTGGGTATTCGATATTTCAAGAGGATGGGGCTCAAAGAGTGTGTTGGAAAAAAAGTATTGCGGTGGACGAGCGATATCATATATATATATATGTTTTTGTAAAACAATTTTACCAAGGTATCAATCGATATTCCGAACAAAAATTCTATTCCCTATTCAACTCCCGCTCGTTTTTCTCGCTTCACAGTAAAGTTCAGTAACCACGCGTATATATATGAGGGAATAAAATAGGATTTTACCGACTTTTCTCAGCGCATTACAACACTCTTTATCATTATACACGACGATGATCGTCGTAACTTGACACTCATACCACTAACCGATAAATCACAGTGGCACATCTTATATACCTTCCGTAGAAATTATTCTAAAATCGTATAACCAACCTCCGCGATCGCATTAAAACTCCACCGCGAAAAGAGCCTTATAACTCACTTCGTAAAGACGTGCGCGCGCCTTCGATCCTCCGCAATTCTCTCACGAGTTGAAAAATGCGTTAGGAATTGTGCAGCTGCACCGCGCAGTGTGTATATATATATATATGCGCATAGGCACTTTATACTCTCTTTCTCTTCGCTTGAACTTATTCTCTATACTTTCGCTCTCTGTAATACTTTTGATAAGCTCGTACGTATACGTAGGTACATGGCGGGTTATATATATTCTTTCAGTGAGTATACGTGCGTGGAAAGTTGCACGCGGTAAGTTCGGTAGCGCGAGGAGTAAGTAATTGATTGTGGGCGCGCGTGTGCCGTTGGTCGTGTGGCGACTTGTAATTGGGATGGAGAGAAGGTTTCGGTAGATGTGTGTGGTTTTTTTTCTTTTTTGGTATTGGTAAAGAAAGGTTAAAGGTGAAGGGGTAGTTTAAAAGGTGCGGTTATGGAGGTTCTAAAGTTGCTGGTAAAGTTTGAAAAGTATGTGGTAAAATGGGTTAGAATATAGTAATTATAGCAATATTTATACGAGTATATACTAAGAATATATTTTCTAATTCTAGGATTTCAATGTTCATGCGGATTTGAAAATTTACTCAATAAAATACGATATTGAGTTAGTATCGATTTCAGATACAGACAAAAAGAGCCGCGTACGTATTCTAAGCTAAAACTTTTTAATAATAAAGCTCCAGTATAGTAGAGTACACGGTTTTTTTCTCTATCGAACATGTAAAACTTATTTAGTGCTATCGAGTGTTCCCTTGAAAAGAAAATAGAAAAATCGTTTCAACTAAGTTCTACAATTTTTCTAGAGAATTTCTCTGTGCTTTGGAATTCAGTGAAGTTTTCGTATGCGCTTTGGAAAAAGGATATATCCCATATGGTATATTTGAAGAAAATTTTCGTTTGATGATAGCGCTTGCGCGTATATAACGTACCATGTATAACGAGCGATAATTAAAGTGATACGTAACGTATATATACATCGATACTTCAAATTTTTATTTCTTCTATATATCTTCTAACTGTTCGTATACTAACGATTCGCTAACCATTAGCGCAAAAAGAATCTTTATGTCTGCATTAAAAAGTCAGTAGTTATGTGTTTGCAGAAAAGCATTTTGCTCTGAGAAAAAAAATACATGAATCATGATATCATATAAATACTATAAAATATTTGTTTACGATATTATTTATATAGTGTAATATAAAAAATATGCCACGTATATATTGTTAAACTCGCTACGCAGAGACAAAGGAATCTTTACATTAAAGAAATCTCGTTAACTATTAACGAATCGACATTTGGATATCATTAAACGAATATTTCTTAGTAGTTAAAGAAATTCATTACAGGTAAGAAACCATTCGTTTGAGATGTTTTCTTATATATTAAATGCGTGGTTTGTTGCTTAATTGCTTGAAACCTTTTAAACTATATAAAAACAATTATTTAATTTATATTTTTTGATAAAAATTTTGATTATGTTATCTTAAAGTATGTTCTAAAATAATAAAATCATTAAATTAATTACTATAAAAAAAAACTAATTCAGTAAATTTAAATGGGAAAAATTCTCATGTTTACTAAACGCGCTGCATTCAAAATCATATTCCTTAACGATTAAGACATATTCCTTAATATCATCTCCACATTATAATTTATTCCATCAACTCCAATAATCAAAAATTAACATCACCAATACATATATACACAATCAACATTGTCCAAAAAAAAATATTGATCCCTTCTTCTTGCATATTCACGAACTCCATTACAGTCAACCCATCCTCCCGCTCTATATACGCTATATACAACATATCTCGAAATTGATTCTCCCCGTCCTAGATCTCAGACGCAACCTCTTTTCTCTGCATCTCACTCGTTCTTGAGCAGCCTTTGTACACTTCCTCTATATATCTATATGCGTCACACAGCCGAGCGTTATATATCAGCCCATAACAGGCAGTCAGATATATAGACATGACAGGCCGCAATCGTGGCATTTTCCCATCGTGTGAGCTATGCGACGCGACGCCTCGTTTGAGAATTCACGCGTGATTACCCTGCTTCTTGGTCTATGTGTGTGTGTATGCCTGTATGTGTGTGTATGTGTATGTATATAGATATACGTGTAAGAAACGTCTCGAACTTTTTTTTTCTTTCTGTCGGTGGTATAAGAGGGTTTCGAAGTATGTAACCGTAATATTATATATATACATATATGGGGCATTCTCTGTCAACGCGACACCCCCTCTGCCCAGAAAAATTTTGATCCAAATGAGGTCTACCTGGGC
>JAYJLV010056517.1:0-17500 GCA_036873485.1 Torymus texanus
CGTTTTGGATAATTCATTGTATTTATTTTTTTATAGGACGAAATAGAGGAGTCGGTAAGGTAGGACTATGGCACCCCATTAAAGTTATTTTTGTAGTGAGTATACGTAAACTTATACGAGTAATTTATTTAATTTAGTTAATAACTTCTTAAAAATTTATTGATTAAACTATTATAAATATAATTTATTATAATGTATAATAAAATGTTTAAACACAATTATTAAATGTTTATAACAAATATTAAATTTATAAGTCCTAAAATTTATCATTCAAATTTGATGTAAACTCAGCGTCCATGAGTGTGAAAAGATGAAAGCTTAGGTAGTTAAAAAAATGAGTAAAAAAGTGTTAAATTTTAAATAAAATACTTCGAATAAAACAATAGAGCAAAATAAAATAAGACTATAAAAAATTAAGATAAAAGAATGAAGTGAGACTGGCGAGACTCTCCATGGCATTCCTGCCTTGTTCTGCTGACACTGAGCGTGGCTGGAGGCGTCATCTCCTTTTTGCCTGAGCGGCATAATCGACCGTATGTGGCGAGGGTCAGGGCACTCCTTATGCCATGTGGCGCCAAGTCGACGTTAGAGAGAGTGTAGGCGACGCTACCTGGTGCGAGAGCCTGACGAGAGGAAGCCCATCTCCGGCGGATCACAGGGACCGTGTGTGCTCCGAAATTAGGGAGTCGAGGTAGAATACCTCGGCTAGGAATGGGGGTAAGCATTTGCTCACGGGGATTGTTTCCCGCAAGACGAAGGCACAAAGTCAGCAGATATGCTGCTGGTATCGAATTTAAGTTTTTTAATTATGACTCGTTTTACGTGGGCTAGGAGGGTTTAGCGGCTTGGGGTTTGAAATTAGGTTTTTTAATTATAACTCGTTATGCGTGAGGTAGGTGGGTTCAGGGGCTTGGGGTTTGGAATTTACGTTTTTATTTGTAACTCGTTATGCGTGGGGTAGGTGGATTTAGCGGCTTGGGGTTTATAGCATTTACATTAGTCGGACATTTAGATTAGAAGTAAATGTTGGGGGCCCTGAGAGATTCGGCCTAGGGCCCCATGATGTCAAAAGACGGCCCTGTAACTTCCGTTAAACTGTTGGATAAACCCTGGTAGAAATTCGTCTATCGCGAAACGGTCAGTATCCTAGTAAATGGTTAGGAAAAATGGCCAGTTAATTGCCTGCGATGAAACAATTTTTCTCCTATTATTCTCACATTTAATAGATTGGGACTAGAATGACATAACCACAAACTTTTCTTTTTAATTTTTCTAACGAATTTGACATTAAATTGAAAGATATCCAATTTTAACTGATAACTTCCTAAAATATAAACAACATACGGAGGTCAAAAAAGAATTTACTATAGCCCTTTCATAGATATTTCGAAAAATAGCTTTATTGTCAATATTTTCTGTCTCTCTCACTCTTCTCCATTATATCAAGGCTTTTACTGGTCATTAGTTCACTAAAAAAACTGACCAACTCTAATACCTCTTAAATAGATAAGAACTAGCTTGTGAAAATCTTCGATAAACTCTATTTTTCAATCTATTAAATGTTCAATTATTAGGAGAAAAAGCGTTTCATCGGGGGCCAAAAACTAGATAAGCGAAATGACCATTTGATGACCAGTCCCTAATTTAAGAGTGCTCTCTACCCCTGGTGTCGCCATCTAGTGTCCCAAAACACTTTCATATATTATTTTTATTTATTTAATATTCTTAAAACAGCAAAAACAGAGTTTTTGCACGTGTAACAAGTATCAAAGATTACTGTAAAATTTTTTTATTACTTACCGTAATGAAATAAAGGCGTATTTAGTAGATAAAAATTGAAAATTCGTTTGCAGCTTTTTTGGAGTTCACCACCACGATTGGAATTTTTCTCTACAAAATATGCTTTACTACATTACGGTAAGTAATAAAAAAAATTTTACAGTAATCTTTGATACTTGTTACGTGCGGAAACTCTGTTTTTCCTGTTTTAAGAATATTAAATAGGCGAAAATAAGTTATGTAAGTGTTTTTGGAGACTAGATGGTGATACCATTAAATGACTATTTAATAGGTAGAAATTATTTTGGATTTTCTCCAGGGAAACTTACTTAGTGCGATGTCCATGGCCATCTTCGAGTGGTTTTGATTACGAATTCTTCCTCGATTTGCCTTCGCGTCTCGCACGCGGGAAACTTATACACACACGGCACACTTTAGTTTTGCTTGTATGTACACTCGCGTGTTGCCTGGGCCCTAACCTTTTGTTCAAGCAATTAATACCACATTTTTTTATTTTGAAGTAATCGCCTGGTAGAAATAGTAACCATCCGTTTACCACTTGTTCACCAAATTGCAAAGGTTTGGCCAACCGTTTAACCAATGGTTGGTAATAAATGGTATCATCCTTACCATCGTTGGTCAACGAATGGTTAATATTAAAAATCACAAAAAACATAGTTTACATAATTTATAATTTAAATAAAAGTATTGAAAGTTGTATTATTTATAAAATGTTTTAAAAAATCTCATACTGACAGTATTTTACTTAACCCAAGTAGATTTAAATCCATAAACTTTAATATTTTAAATTGCGGTTAATTTATACATGTAAGTATGTGATGGTTCAGCGAAAATAAGGGCATGTATAAGCTGTCTGATTCGCCTGGATTAGAGGCTTAAAAGTCTGTAAATTTCATTTACGGCTATATGCTTTAAAGCATTCTTTACTTTGACCCATGTTCAAAATCACAAAAATACAGATAATTAACGCAATGAAACACTAATCACTTGCACTGCTCCCTTTTGAAATACGCATACTTAATACTCCGTTCACTGATGTAAGTATACGCGTTACGGTGAAGTAAAGTCACGCGATTCTATATAGTGTGAATCTGCACAATCATATACCTATAATATATGTGCGCTTATTCTCACCCGCAGCAATTCGTACAACCAGTACAAATTGCTGCGGGTTAAACTACGTTTAACCTCAAAATTATTTTATTCCAAATTTTATTTCCCAACTCTACTACAATATTTTTATTATTTCACTGCTTTATTTTTTATTATTTTTTACAAGTAAATCGCTTTTATCTACACATTTCTTATTTGTTACTGTTTTTGTTTCATTACTTATTAAATGTGTAATTATCGATAGTTTACCAACCATTGGCAAACTGTTGGTCAATATTTTTGTTATCCGTTGACCCATAAAATTGGCCAACTGTTAGTAGATAAGCCATTTGGGTTAGGTTTTTTCTACCTACAGGGCGATGATACCTACAACTTAAGAGAGTACGTTCTAGATAACAGATTGCTTAATAATCAGGGAAGAACTAATGTTTGTTTCACATTTCTTACAAGATTATGTGTATATAAGGGACTTCACGTTTACTCTTATAGAAGAAAGTTTTGTAATTGCTGACAATTTTTTTACTTGTTCAAATTAGATCTAAAACAAAAATACAAAATTATAGAGCAAAACATGCAGTTGTTCTAAAGTTAGAATTAATTAAAATTTTTTCATAAATCTCCAATTTTTTGAAATATTTAACTTATTACGTGTGGAGGATATACGAACGAATATACAAAGCACGAAATAAGCAAGACGTCCGATTACAATATGACGCCGATTAGCAGAAAGCCGAACGGCGGCGGCCGAAGCTTGTTGGTAGCGTCTCTGACTAGCGAGTCGGCGGCTCTGGTTCGATCCCAGGGTCCGTCACTTTTTATTAAAATATTAATTACGAGGAATCACTCGTAACAAACTCAAACAATTCAAACTTTTTGTATAGCACATTTAACGGGAAAACTTTGTAAATTGTGAATAGAATTACGTAGAATTTCGACAAACTAATCAATCAAAGCTTTGGCTTTAATAGTTCAATAACAATTCTTCACCTTATGTAGAATATAAACTTGACGGAATCTGTAAATAAATCTCAAAAATATCTGAAATCAATTATCTTAAAAAAAAAAAAATTCGTATATGATGGTTGAAAGTCGCAGAAAAAAGCTATAGATTTTTTAAGCTGTGGAAAATGTAAAATACACATTTTCTGGCAATTCTTATATGATTACAGACATATTACAGCTAATCTTATCTCCCAATATTTCATAGATGCAATAGAATTTTATTTCAGGAAGTATTGCTTTATGAATCATCGAATGTAGTATAGGCCAGTTCTCTGTCAAATCGAGCGGCTAAAAAATCGATTTTCTTGAAACTTTCTGTTACCGTTCTATTTTCTGTATTAAGTACATGCTGATGAATTTGTATAAATTTTTTGAAATGAACGTTTTTGAACTGTGTCATGTCAAAGTTGACAATTATAGAATTTTTTCATTTCTCGCCAATTTTTATTAACTTATAACTCCTCAGAGAAGAATTTTTCACAATAAATATAAGACTTTTTTTTTATAAAATTTTCACTTACATATGGGCAAGTGAAACATTAAAATTTAGTAAATTGCATGTTCAATCCAGACTATCTTCACCAGGAAACGGATGAAGATACCTTTTATTGTCTGTTTCAGTCTCAGAATCTCAGTGCGATCATTTTTGAATATAAAAAAATTCATCTAATTTTTTCTTCTTTAATAAAAGTCTTACACAGGTCTGAAAAAAGTAGGGGAGGGTGGGGGGGGCTAAACCGGACAAACGCGATATCTCAACAACCAAGTTTCATATCCGAACGACTATATACTCTCTGAATGCGTCCCCATGTGAGTTATAATCGTCTGTCATACCGATGACATTTCGTGCATTCAGTTTAGCGTCAGTCATCGAAGAGTTCAGACGTGTGTGTTTTTTCACTCAAAGTAAAAAAATTTTTTCCAGACTTTTCGGGTTATGAAGTTTATCTTCAAGTGCACAGAATATTCGGTGAGTATTTTTAGCTAATTAAGATGTGCTGAATCGAATGGTGCGAGTGATTTTGAAATGGTCGGGTGGGGCTAAACTGGACACTTTTTGGTCGGGCTAAACCGGACACGCTATTTTATCAATTGTGTCAACTCATTGTTGTTCTTTCGTTGTGTAGCCGCCATATTTAAGATCTTGAAGCAAATTCAACGTTTATGTTAATTGTTTTGCGTTGTTTTCAGCAAAATGGTTCGTAAAAATAAAAAAAATATTTTTTTTCATCATTTTTCATATTATTTTAAAAAAAAATCGAAATTTTTTTAAATAAAATAAGTTTTTGCTTCCTCAAAGAGGAAGCTTTGTAACGGTGAAAAAAATTTTTGAGACAAAAAAGTCTTAAAATGATTTTTTAAGATGAAAGGTGTTGAAAATTTTCAATTTTGAGAAAATTTTTAACTTTGTTTAATGGATAAAATCGATAGAATACTTGTATGTTTTACTTCAACATTGAAGTACGTCAAAGGGTGAATACTGATACGACACAAACAGATCATTGAAAAGATATCAGTGAAGATTAGAATCATCTAGGAAGATATAAAAATAAACCTTTTGTCCTCGTTTTTTTGGTCTTGTGTTCAATTCATTTGTAAGCCTTAGTAAAACAAAATGTAATTAATTATTGTGCAGATAAAAATGTATCGAAAACACAAACAAGCTAATGTTATATAAATTCTCATGAATTATAAAAAATGCGGAGCATGTCAAATTATATCATTTTTATTCATTTTATTTATTTCAATGTATGAAGTATATAAATTTAAGAAATTTCAATTTTTATCACTGAAAACGACCATAAAGTATGATAAATTAAGTGTAAACAAGATATGTAATCGATACTGGTATTTCTTTCGTAAACAAAAGAAAAGGTATTTTAATACAGTACTGAAGAGAAAAAAATAACAGATCGATTAATAGTAAATTATATTTTAGCTTATGATAGATACTGTAGTATCAACTGTCGTTATTACGGGATGCAGCGTTTTCTAGGGGTTGAAATCGATCCATTCTTAGAACGCTTACCCAACCATATACAGGGTGGTTTGAACAAGTATCCTGCTTTATCCACCTCGGGTAAGGGTAAGTTCCCTTGCTTTAGGGGTATGAAATGAAACCTTCTGCACCACCCGGTGGTACCACCAATTGTTCCATTCTTTCTTACCAATACTGGTACTATAGCTGACTGCAAAAGTTACGTATTTAAAGATATTTTACTCTCCTCGGCGTTAGCGAATAAGAATTATCGAATAATTAGCGAATAATCAAGTTTTCTTGATAATTCAAAAATTTTTTAAAAGTAACTATAAATTATGAATAATTGTATATAGTTTATATACTTAACTTTTTCCTTTTTTTTAATAAAAGTAAACAAGAAAAGTTACTACTAAAGCTGTATTTTTTTTTTAAACGTACCTTCTTTTTAAATGTTTCATTGGGTCGTATTTTTAATGATTTTCTTATGTTACTCTTAATTGCTTGTAAACTTCTGAATAATCAATAATTTTAACAAATCGAATCTTAAATTTTAGTTTTTTCTTTCTAGTTTTGGATTTCCCATATCTTATAAAGGAGTGCCTATTTGACGTAATTGTAAAACTGGACTCCTTTTAGAAACCAGAAATCAACTTCGAAGGCCCCGTTTTAAGAGGGTATACACTCTCCTTGTTAGTATATGTATTTTGGGTTATCGGGATAATGACTTTAGTTTGCTATAATTAAACTTTATCTCCTGTATAGGTTGTGGAGAAAATCTACTTTATTTAATTTTATCAAATTGAAACTATGCAAAAGATACATTTATTATTTTTCGAAGTATAGAAAACAACTGTTTTGACTTCGTCTTAAAAAGACAAAGAAAAACTTTTTTTAATCGTAAAATACGGCAAATTCTCAGAGATACATGACTTTGAAGTTAGCCATGGAAGGATTTTTGAATTTTCGAAAAACGGTCAAATTTAAAAAATGTAAATACGCCTCAAAGAATTCTGATAAAATTTGAGCATATTTTCTGCTTAATTCTAAGATCTTTTTGTTTCATAACATTTTTTCGGAAACCCCACCCATTTTCGAGGAAAAATTTCAAAAGATTTTGAAGATTTTTTGTCCTTTGAATTGACATTTTGGTCACTAGGATTTCAAAAAAAAAAATTTCGGATATATTTATCTTCAAGTTTAGAATCGTATGCCACGACATTTTTACTCAACATAGCAATCCTCATCTGATTTCGATGCAAAAATGCAGTTTGAAAAAAAAAAAAAATTTTGAGTGGACAATTCGGACTTTTTTGCAAAAAAACCCATACAGTGATTTCTAGTTGCATTCTTCGAGGCATTTGATGACATATTCTGAAAGCTCAGATGATTTTACCTTCGGATATCATACCTTCGAAATATTTTTTCTCAATCTTTTTTTGAGTTCTTGGAGCCATTGAAAAATGCACAGAATTTACGTCCCCCAATTAATACACTTTTCCCATTTAATATGATATACAAAAAGTTTCAAATTTTTGAGTTCAAATATCATCAAAATTGAAGATTTACGAAAAAAATTAAAATATTTATATTTACAAAAAATTCTAACTCTTGAACGGTTGCATATTTTGTTCTAATATTTTAAATTTTTATTCTGGAGATGGTTTGGAACCATTAAATATATTTTGAGTGATTTTGGAATTTTGACCTGTCACAGTTGACATGAAATGGCCCATATATAACTTATCTCATACAGCCTATGCCTAGATATAGGCCTTTAAATCCATTTCATACAGAATTATGGCATTTGAAAAAATATAGTTCTGCGCAACTTTTTAAGAAGACCGGTTCATGGATTTTGATGAAACAAAAAGCTAATTATTTGTAATGTGTGTACCTATGGCAGGTTCCTATAGAATTGGAAAATTTGTTGAGTAAACAAAATCGATGAAACCGCTCATTTTTGGGATTCGGTGTCACAACACCGATTTTAATGTTGCAAATTTTTCTCGACGATTGTTAAGACAAAAATTATTACCGAGGTCGGCTCCAAATTATTTTTATTTTTTATATACTTTTTTATAAATAGGATGGTCCAGGAACCAAAAGAGATGGTTGATATATCTCGTAAAATTGTTCGTATATATGTCTAATATCGTTTTCACTTGTAATGCATTTACAGCTTCATTTCTATTGTCATAAAAAGCAGTATACTTTAATGGAAATGACTGTTCAAACTAAACCATAAAAGCAATTAGATATTAGAGAACTAGGGAAAATGATTTGATAAATAAATATTGAGAAGAAAAATTGTTGGTGAGAGGCGAATAAAATATGAACGAAGTGTCGTTGCGTCGTTACCGAGAGAAGTTGGTTACGAAAAAGAAAATAAGTTGCACGTTGAGCTCAGGCTGCACGAGAGAGTGAGAGTGACGAGGTCATTCGGGATATTGAGCGAGTCATTTGCAAGTCGATTACATGGCTTGGCAAAGGGGTTACTACTAGATCTATGATGGCAATGTTGTTGTCGTCGCCGCGAAATAGCCACCTGACCCAAGCCTGCCTCTCTTTGTCCATTAACATATGTAACTAATATGTCGCGCAATCTGCCGTGCAAGCCGAGGTTAGAAGTTACCTATCAATCATTCTTCGGCATTGAACCAACGTAACCTCCCCCCCCCCTTTCGCTTCCGCGGCACACGTGTGCATCTATCTTCTTATACTTAGCTGTACACAACTCTTGCTTTCGTGCTCTCTCCGCGACCAGTCTTTGAGACTTTTCTCTTGCTCATTTTAATGATATATTCCAATGCAAGTTTTACGTAGCTTTGCGCATACTTGGAAGTTTATTAGCCACAACAACTTTGCGCACTTGATGATGAAAGTCTCTAGTTGCATGCTATCTTTTTGCTTCTTCAAAGAGAAAGCTTTGTAAAGGTGAAAAAAAGTTGTCGCACAAAAAAGTATTAAAAACATATTTTAAGAATACTAAAATATAAATTTTTTGATTTCGGAAATTTTTTCCCTGTGTGTTTCTGAGTGTGCGTCTGTGTGTCTGTAAAGAAGATGTCTCGAGAATACTTTGGTCGATTTCGACGCAACAAAGTTTATTCTCTTTAATTTTGATGCAGTTTTCAAATCCACAAACGATTTAAAAATTTTATAGCTTTTCATTGTTTTATGATCACAAAACGATTTTGAAATTTTAATTTTTCTCATTTTTTTATGACGGGGTAATTTTTTTTACAAGTTTTTGAAATTCATTTGAAATAGCATTAAAGTACACTGAGAAAACTGTCGTAGGAAAATTTATTAAATATCTAAGAAAAATTACTATTTCTTATAGTACAGTGGGATATACTCGAAAAATAACAAATTTTGCTAACTATATAAGTAGTAATTTTCACATTGAAGGCGAAAAGCTAAAAATTTATTACTTTTTTTTCTTTTATTCTACTTTTTTTACATTTTCTAGGGTTTTTGGAAGACAAAAACACTTTATATAGTATATAAATAAATAAATAATAACATTAAACGAAAAAAAATAATTTTTTTTACGGCGGTGGGATTGGAACACGGGAACCTCGGAACAGCAGGCGAACGCGCTAACAACTTGCTCGCGCAAGACTTCTTACGTGTAAAATTTTGAAACTGATACATTAGCTGCATATGTTAATTGTAAATAAAGTTTAAATAATAATATGCTAATAATCATCTATTTGCGTTACATGAGATCGAAAAACATAAAATATTCTAAAATACAATTGATATAATATAATAGCTTAGTGTGCATTGAAGAATAAAAACCTTTTCAAAGACAACATAACCTTAATAAATCACGTTAAAAAATTCACGAATCTTCTAACGAATGAGATAAATTTTGCTATGTTGTCCTAAACTCAATAAACCATGTGGAGCAATTCGCAAATCTCCTATTGAATGCAATAAATTTTGTAGTTTATAAGAATTGCTATTTTATATAGCTATTTTTTCTATATGTCGTAGTAAAATTTCTTATTCAAATAGCGATTTCTGAGTACTCGAATTTTTACTATATTATATAGCAATTTTTATTATCGCGAGTATTGTAAGAATTATTACATATGTACGTATCGAAAATAGCAGTTTTTGTTATATATATGTAGTAAGTATTCCTACGACATTTTTCTCAGTGTACCTACATTTTCTTTTTTTAAGCATTTGAATATCTATCATCGTTTATTTGTTATTAAGTTAAATGTTTCATTTTTTCTCTAATTTTTATCTCAGAAACTAGTTCATATTTTTACACAAAATGTTTACTAGTTATCAAGTATAAAAAGTACTTCTTCCTCTAAAAATTTTAAGAGATTATCTTGATTTTTTAACGAGAAAAAAATCATTAAAGAAAAAAATGGCGTCTTTGTTGTTGCACGGCAACTGGGTAGCTTTTTTATACTTCTGAAGCTCTTTCGTTGGCCAAATCAAAATGTTCATAAGATTAAAAAATATTTGGGATTAAATTTTTTTTTTAATATTTTTCATATAGCCTTTTCTTGAAAATGATTCTACAGCCTAATTGTGCAAAGTATCATTTAGATTGTTTGATTATTTTTGGAAACATTTGCAAGAAAAATACTTGAAGAAAAAATTAAATTTCAATAATAAATTGATTTTATTATACGAAAGTTAAATTTACTTTCTTTTCTAATTCAAAATTTTTTAAAACTTTTGCGAAAATATCAAATTTTGTTCTGATAAATTTACTTTTGCCATTCAAATTTAACAAAAGAAATGAATACATTAGTTTGAAGATGGTACGTACCAGTGTATTGACAGCAGTTTTTCTTAATTATAGTTGTTTTCTTTTAGCTATTATTTTCTGTTCTTGTTGTTGTTGTTGTTGTTATTGCTATGGTTGTTGTTATTGCTGTCATTGTTGCTGTTGTTGCTGTTGTTATAGTTGTTGATGTTGATGTTGATGTTATTGTTATTATTATTATTGGTGTTGATTTTTATATTATTATTATTATTGTTGTTGATTTTTATCTTATAATTATTGTTGCTGTTGTTAATAAGTTAGGTCTTTTCCATTTTATGTCGGCTACTTAGTTGAGCCTGGCACTAGTAATAACTAGTATGATGTTGCCAAGAAAAAGACACGCGTCAAAAGTCTATTTACACTCAGATGAGCACATGACGTCTGTTGCTAGGAAAACTTTTATTCTGACAAATTGTCTTTTTCTATCTAAAAACCATATAAGTGGTAATCTCTCTGACGATGTATTTTTTAAAAATTCTATTCCTTTGTAAGTACCATCTAAAATGTGCTTTATTGCAGAAAGTGAAAAGATAGTTTTTTAAAATAATATTATTCGCATAATTCACGTAATATTGTTAGAGGATCTTTTGTACATGTACAAGTAGCGAAGAATCAGCCTTCTTATTAGTTACCTATAGTGTCGTATGACTGCTCGATTGTACATCAAAGCCCAGGCGAGTGACCATAATAACAAGAAAAAAGAAAGCAATGTAATTACGCTAGCAAGCATTAAGGCGGTAGCTTCGTGGGCAGAGTAGACAGATCTAATCCAAGAGTCCGTCGGTCATTCGCTTCCTCGATTTCTCATATCTTTAACACTGATTAATGTAGATGAGAATACACCAACTTTGGTGTCAAGTTACGAAACACCAATACTAAGTTTTAAAAGTAGAATTAGTTAATATATATTGTTTAACTAATTCTATAATATGGAGAGGAGTTCTAATTCTCAAGTTTTAAAAGTGCCTAAAATAAGTGAAACATATTCTCTAATTCGTTATATAAGTGAATACTCACTCTTTTATTTGAATAAGTGTACTACTGCTAGTTGGATATTTTATGTACGCAAAACTAATTATCGAATTTACCCAGTATCTTGACTGAAGTGATGGTGATTATAAGAGTGACATAATTTTAGTATGATAATTACAAGACAATTGATGAAATATGCAGAAGGGGAGAAGAAGTTGCGCATAGCCCATGTTGAAGGGAAGAGTTTTGAAATGCATAACTCAATAATAAATAAGAGTGATGTACGAGACGTCGATGGTTGGAATGAAGAATCCAGATCATGTAAGAATGTCGGTGAGTGGAAGCGGAAAAAGTTGAAAGGCGCCGTTAGGATGTTGAGGAGCACTAGATAGTGTCGGGCAGCGAAAGATGCGAATGCGTGCGTAAAACTTATCGGGCGGCATTCTTGAGGCGAAAAAAGTCTGATCAATATTAATAGTAGTTTGGTACACAAAGTCCTTTAATAGTATCAATAGGGCTGCTTGCGAACGGGCCAAAAAGCATAGAGAGCCGGGAGGTATGCACTGGTCATATGAAAAAATGAGCGCGAGGGCAAAAGGGAGCGGAACTGAACAAGAAAAAGAAAAAGTCACAGTCGCAGCCTCCTTCTCCTCTGACTCGTCAGGCATCCATATAAAGAAAAATAAAGGAAAAACAAAGATTTTTGGTTTTTGCTGGGGCGCGCCACTGCGAAACGGAAGCCAAGTTTGCTCGGCGCGAGGGAAGTGCGTGCACTCAAGTCAGCCGACGATCAAAATGCCGCGCGCGCGCGCGGTACCTTTTGTCCACCCGGATGACGCGCACACTCCGGCTTTCTCTGCTCCTCTATCGAGCGCCAAACTGTCCCTCTACTCCTTTTTTGCGGCAGCTCTGCTGCTCGCTGAGCGGCTCATCTCTCCTCCCTCCCGAACGCGGCTGCTCTTCCATTAATTCCTTATGATCTCTCCTTTGGTCCCTCAGCCGCGGCTGACCGCGGCCGGCCGTGTTCTGATCGCGGCGAGGCATCAATCTCTCGTCAAAGCTGTTTCTAGTTCGCCTTAGAAATGCCGGCGGCCGCAGTTTGGAGCGCGACAACGAGCAGAGGCCACGCTTCAATCGTCCCGACGATCGGCTGCGAGCAGCGACACGTGCGCGCTCCTTTCTTCCGCTGCCCCCTTCGACTTCTGATCAGTCTTGGAATTCGCCTCGGCTTTTTTTTCCTGCCGACTCTATCTCCTTCCCTCTGTGGCAGCAACGTAACAGCGGTTAAGCGGACAAACTATTATGCGTGTCTGCGACGCATTAGACCTTAGCTTTCGCTTCTGTTCCCTCAAAATCCAAGACTCTACTTTTTTACCTCCTACTACTCTAATTATACTTTTTAGTTCACTCATCGATTATACGCCTACGCCAAGCGCCCATGAGTCAATATTCTTTCTGCTCGCACTTTATTGTAATGAGATTATGCTTGTTATTAGCCACTCCGGACGCAAAATATGCGTAAGCAAACATTTTACAACCGAGCTCAAACTCTTCGCTCTTACACCTACGTATTGGAGATCTTGATTTTGATTATCCTCTATTTCTCGACATGCTAATAATAATCAATGGCTTATAACTGTCGCTCAAATTTCTGCTTCCAGTCTGATTGCTAGCCAATAATTCTGCACTCGTATGCTTAAACTGTAGAGGTGACTTGGCAAGCACTGATTAACGGCTAAACAAGAAAATGAAATAGCTCCTGGCCAGCGAGACGGATCAAGCAGGGTCAAACAAAAGGATTGTATATAACGGTAATTTCTTTCTTATTCTTTCATAAAAAGTCATTCGTTGCTCGTAGCTCGAGTAATACTAAACGTATTATGAATTTCTAGGGATGAATGTTTGCAGTTTCTTACTTCGGCGGACGGCCTTGAACTCGGGTTTGATAAATAAAATAATAAAATGCGTGCAGTGATTGTTTATATATATATATATATATGGCCGAGTCTGTCAAATCGAGAGGTAAAAAATAGATTTCCTTGAAACTCTTAGAAAATGTTCTGCTACTTATTCCGGATATCCCTGAATTTTTTCCGATTTTTTTGATCCTTACTTTTGGATATATCAGAGGTCAAAAACTGATTTTTGATGATTCTTTGGATTTTTTGCCGATTTTCATTAATGTATAACTCCACAGGGAAGCATTTTTCGCGGTACACATAAGAATAGCTTTCTTTGTAGAATTTTCTCAGCTTTTCAAGAAACATTTTTTATAGCCGTACTTATCACGTAAATATACACGGAGAAAAATTTATATGTAAACTTTACTTTTTTATAAGAAAATTTACTATTTTTATAGTAACGCTGGGACACACTCGACATGGGGGATTTGTACTGTTTTAAATAGTAATTTTACTTTTTAAATATTAATTTTTTTTAGTTTTACAGCAAATTTTACTATTGGAAATAGTACTTTTTATTATTTTTCAGACATCAGAAAAAGTACTATTTCAAATAGTAAAATTTGCTACAAAAATGATGAAAATTAATATTTAAAAAGTAAAATTTGGTAATAAAATATTAAAATTACTATTTCAAACTGTAAAAATCCCCCATGTCGAGTGTGTCTCAGTGCTACTATAAAAATAGTAAATTTTCTTATAAAAAAAGGAAGGTTTTCAAATAAATTTTTCTCGGTGTATGCAAATGAAACATAAAGAGTATAGCCGAATAAGTACGTAAAATCGGCCCTTTCTTCGATTCTTATGAAACTTGGCACATATGTTTCTCTTGTTAAGAAACTAAGATTCCCAAATTTCCCGACCCTTCGACCTAAAATGGACGTCCTAACCTCAAAAAACGTGATTATCGGTTTTTTGAGCATAACTTTGCACATTTTCAGCGGATTTTCAAAAAGTCGGTGCCAGATTCAAGAGAATTTTAAGACGCATACTAAGGGTAGCTAAGTCCAACTTAGTGCCAAACATAACCTAAAAATTCATTTGAAATTTTTAAAGTGGCCTAAAAAATGATTTCGATTTTGCAGTGTTCTACGGTTTATGGTAAAATGTTTTCTATACTGAACTTTATCATACCTAATTTTTTTTTTACAGGGGCGGTAACTAGTTAAAATAATGAAGAGCACGAATTTTCGTTGATTTTTGGCGTTTTAAGAGCTTCAATGAATTCCAAACAAAAATTTATTATGAAAAATGCGTTAAGCGATCCAAAAACCCCCCTAGCATGCATTGCATCCAAAATGCATTGTTGAGCCAACAACCAGCAAAAAACCAATTATTTTCTAGATTTGACAAACCGCTTTTGATTTTTACTAAAAAGTTTCTTTAAAATCAAGTTTAGCGACCCAAAAAAACCCCAAAAACAGTTTTTAATACACTTTTTCCTTGTAATCCTGCTCAAATGCCAAAAACTAACCTCTAAAAATGAGTTTTTGGGCCAAAAACTAGCTAAATATCAATTATATGAACAAGGTTTATTTTAATTATAAACTTTATAGGAATTAAATTAGGCGTTTTTGAATACTTTTCAAATAAATAAATTTTATTGTTTTCATAAAATAAATAAATGAATAGTATATTTTTTAACAATATTTTCAAATGTGGTTTACAAATGAGAATTTAGACTATTTTTAAATACGTAGTTTTTATAATATTATTATTATTGTTTATAAAATAAACATACTTTTAAAAGCGTTATTACAGTATGGCATTTTTTAAGTTATCTAATTAAATTATCTTTACAGTCGATATTAATTCTTATAATTTTATTTAACAAAGTTTCTTAATCTTTATCACTGTCTTCGTGAACGATAGGTACGACTTTTTCTACGTAAAATAGTTTTGTTAATGTTTCAGCGGGTTTTATTACTTTAGACAAATATCTTGCGTGTGATAAAAAATATACAATGGCAGCTTCGTGTGACCAACATCCAATAGTGCGAAGTCCGTTTGCACAATCACAAGTGTAGCGTGAAATACCTGCAAGTTCTATACTGTTTGGTTTATATTCAATATAACAAGTGTAAGTCTTTCGATTTATATGACGAGATCTAACTTTCACTTTAATTATATTTGGATTTTCTTTTACATATTCTAAGTTCAGGTTGTCGTTTTCATCTAGCATTTCTGTTAAATATGAGATGGCTTGTGAGTACTGATAAGTTCCAGTAAAAAACAGTTTTAGGTCATTTTCAGTCATTTCCGGGAAATCAAGTAAGTCGTTTGAGGTAAGGTTTTTAAATGGTAACTTTCTTCTACTCCATTTCTCAGTTTCTACTTCAATCGCTAAAGTATTTTTATCACTTTTTCGTGTTTTCATTTGTGCAACTATTTCTTTATGGTTTTGTTGGTCTGAATTTAAACGTTTTCCAAATTGATTATGTAAATAGTTAGCAATCTGACAATAGTCTTTGGCTTTTGGAAGAAGTTTGTTATCCATTTTTTTGAGAAGCTTATGTTTTTGCCCAATCATGCCATGTACTACTTCAACGGGCCATCTAACCTTTGTTACATATCTTGACTCATTGGCTTCTTTTGCAGTTAACTGTGATCTGTTTCTTTTTAATGCTGGCATATAAACAATGAAACCTTGCTCCTCCAACCATTTCTTAACATCCCGAAATTCTCTGTCAAGGATAAAAATATCTCCTTTTTTAAGTTTTTTTTAACACCTTTTTCATCCGACAAAACAATTTTTTGAATTTCAGCTTCGAATGAACCTGGTACATCAATTACTCGGCAGTTTGTTGTGCAAATAGTAAAATATTTACATAAAGGAACTTTTTTTTGGACCGGAGTACGATACTCTTTGATAAGCATTACTTTTACTTTTTTAATGACGAAGATAAGACCCATCACATATCAATGCTAACTGATCATCTTTGATATTAAATAACTCTTTAGCAATAGACGATGTATGATTTTGTATTAAAACTTCTCTTGACATAGAATCAACTCCAAAGTGCGTTGGTAATACATCTTGTTTAAATGCATTGATAACAGAAGTAGACAAGTCTGATACTTGTTGTGCATTTCTGAGTCCCAAAGTTGCAGCTACAAAGTCGTTAAATATTCCACTTCTCAACTTAAATAAAAAAACAAATATTGCTTGAATACTATTTCTGTTAGCAGTATTACGTAGTGACACTAAGAGTTCATTTAAATAAACTATATTTTCATATTTCAACCCAGTGAATGTTTTAACTCTTTCTGCTGATAATTAAAAAGATCCAACTTGATCATAAAGTTCTCAATTATTTTCTACTACCATTAAATTAAGTAAATTACTGATTTCAGAAACCTCAAGTTCACAAGTATTTGAATAAATTTTTATTTTTTGTAAATATTCTTCATAAAATTTTTTTTTAATTAAATGATCTGAACAGCGACGATTACGTTTAGGAATATATATTTTTCTTCCTTTAAAGACTTGCGTAAGAGAATTGTCGGGTACAACTCTTGATTCACTTAGTTTTTTACCACATACACAACAATACCCGTGAGATCCAATAGTCCTCTGGATTGGAAATTCAACTAATTCTTTTGGACTCTCATTTGTCGGTTTAGGAGACTCATAATCAAATTCTGAGGTGTCATATGTTGATTGTGATGTAGTTGTTGGTGTTAGAGTAGAATCTTGACTATCAGCAGCTGTTTCTTTAGTTGTGACTTGTACGGCCTCAATATTTTGCTCACGGTGTACTTTATAAATCATATTCATACACCAAATACATATAGAATCACTAACATTAATTTGAACTTTCAAAATATTTGAATAATATCAGCATCTCATTCTGATGATTCTTCAACAACTCT
>JAYJLV010056528.1:0-18501 GCA_036873485.1 Torymus texanus
AGTTCTACTTCAAAATCTAAGCAGTCCTTCATATCTTTAGCTGCAGTGTCTTTATTTGCACCGAGCATTGTAGCAACTTTAACCATCAAAGTTTCCAATGCTTCGAGATATTTTACTCCTTCACCGAAATACGCCTCAGTTACTGCTAATGAAGCACTTCCCATCTAAAATAAATTTAATTAATGCAATTATTTTAATGACATTGTGCTCATAACTAAGGTTCTAAGATAAATACATTTTGTAAATAAAAAAGCAAAGTGTATTATCGTTGAGTTCTACTAACTTTAAGCATATTTTTGGTAGTATCGAGCGAGTCACTGGCGATATATAGTTTAACTGGAAAAGATAAGTCTAAACCTGCTTGATGAATTTTATCAGCCGTATCTATCCATTGATAATTGTCTGCTTGCCAACTATCTCCTTTTAGCACCGGCCAACCTCCTAATTTATCCAGGAAATCGAGAATTGGTTTTGTACTTTCTTGTTCTATTCGAGCTATAAGAACATTATGACGCTTATACTTATTTTATTGATAACATAAATTATTATGAAAATAAATATAAATAATTGTTTTCTTACCTTTATCGATGCAGTTTTGATAATGTTTTTTTGCGTTTTGAACAGATTTTAAATCATTCGGTGCGATGTCCATTTTTATATCATCCTGTATCACTTTGTTCAATTCTTTACCGATAAGATAGAATTGAGTCAATTCAGGTACTTCTTCGGGTATTGAATGTGTTTCAATAAATTTTCCACAAGCAAATTGATAAAAATCATTACATGGCAGTACATTTTTATTTATATATTCCAAAATGCTGGTAGCTGTCAAATAAAAAGATAATTTAAGATTATTTTTTAGTATATTTTTGTACAAATATATTTTTTTCAACACCGAGCACAATGTTTGATTGCTCACGTCGGTTTGCATGCGCAACGTAGCACTTCCGTACATGTGTGTGTAAAAGTATTAGTTTTCCATACATGTGTGAGGAGTGATAGTTTACAACTAAAACTTTTGTCCTTATTTGAAAATAGTATATTCCATTATTATTATATGAAAAAGATAAATGTACAATGTTTGATTTTATACTTTGCACATGGGGTGTCAAAAATGTATACGGAATTCGACCGTATACGATAAGTGATTTCGGTACTTGTTACACAATCTAATATTATAAAACTTATATCCAATAACATCTTAATCAATAAAAATATAAAATACGCGAAGATATAGCTATTTATATATGTTTGTATCGATAAATAGGACTTATCGGTCTTAGACCGTAAAAATTTACGTGAATAGAATATTATTTGTTTTATACTGTCATAATGTAACTGTTTTAAAGTTTTTTTTTTATTTAGTTAAGTTTTATTTCATGAATTACGTAAAGTTTGTGCATCTAAGGTCCATACACTGGGGCTTCAAAACCACTGAGAGGTCACAATTCTGTACGGAATACATAATTATTAAACAGGAATATTTATAACGATGTATCGAAATATGCTAGAAAATCTGATTTTCTAAATATGAATATATGAACCCAGAACTGAACAATTACAACACTTTTGCAATATGCAAGTTTAAGGTTTTAGAATTTAGGAGTAATAGGTTTGGGATTGACGTTCATAAGCCCATAAGTTTAGGATTCTGTGGTTAGCGTATTCATAGATCAAGGATGGAGAGTTGATGAATGAGGGGTTAATAAATTGCAGGTTAATGAAATTTTTGGGATATACGTACCAGTTCAAAGTTTTACGTTAGTTGTTGATGTAATAGATATTTATATTTCATTAAGCTCAAATTTTAAAAATGAGGCTTCGTAGCTATTTTTTATATTTGATCACAAACATTTCTGTATCAGAATTTGTAATTCCTTTGAGAATTGTGACTTCTTTAGGTGGTTTTGAACCAAATGATCTATACCTATAGCCACTGTCAATATAGTCAATGCAGTCTTTATGGACGCAAAACAGTCCCTTTATCGATATTATACCTGTACAATAAAAATTAATTTTTATTGTACAAATTCGATAAATTTTTTTCAAGAAATTTAACAGAATTTTCCGGGGTACGAAAGTTTTATATGAATTTCTTACATGTTCTTCTGCAGGGTTTTATTGCAGAAATGTATACAGAATATTCCTATAGATTTTTTTTTCACAAGTACATATATCCAAATTAAATTATTACCAACCTTCTTTCCGGCAAGCATCAGTTAAGCATTCCTCATTTTCATTTCCAGTGGATACACCGACATCTCCTTAAAAATTATACAAATCGTAAATAAATTGTTAAATAAATATTTTATAGAGTATAAAAATTCTGAGAATACAAATTTATAGAAATCTGAATGAAATTTTACTGAATTATGAGTATAGAAATTATAGAGAAGCGATATGTGAAATACTTTTATATTGATATTAACTTAGCAAAAGTTTTTAAAATAATCAATTAAAAATAATAATAGGAATATCATAACAATTAAAAAATGTTAGCAGGCTTACATTAGTTTACCAAAATAAAAATGTTAATCAATTAAATATTTTTAGAAAAAATTATTTAAAAAATTTTTAAACTTACTTTCACCTTGTAATGCTGCTGCATTTATTGTTTTAGAACATAGAAGAAATATTAAAACTCCAGTTGCTGGTATCCTTTTAAATATAAATATTTTAATGTTAACCGATATGGCATAGTTTTTAAATATATTCAAACTAAAATATGTTACATAGACTTTTTGCTTAATTAACTTACCAAAATGGATTTTTTCTAAATAGTATCATCGTAGCAGTTTTCTCGTTTCTTTATTAATAAACGAACTTAATCAATTTCCAATCACTTCAATAATTTAGATGTGTCAAAATCGTGTATAAGTTAACTGTAAAAATAATAAATAGCAATCAGGAAGTGATCGTAATAGATAGGTACTAATAATTTTTAGTTAATACATATTTTACTTCAAAAGCTAAATTCTATTAAATATCTGTTATATTTATAGTATTTTTATAAATATCCAAAATAATTATATTTTATGGCGTGTTTAAATGAAAAAAAGAACATACCTAGTACCGAATATTCTATTTATTAACACATTTTAAGGCACATTGAATTTTCTATTTAACATTCACAAAAGTATAAGACACCTTCGTTTGAAGCTGTTATTTATATCAGCCGATTTTTTATATTTTATATGACTGCTGGAAATGATAATATTGACTTTGCTTGTTTCTACAAATGATAAACGAATTTCAATAACTGTGTTTTATTAGGAAATTTTACATTTTCTAGTGTGCGAGTGGTATGCAGCGCTGGTTCAACACATGTTTTGCCGGAAGTCATATTAGAACCAAGCAAATAGTCTGTTTTCTAACAAAACGATGTTTTCCGCTAAATTCAAAATTTTAACTTATTCAAAATCATATTTTACATTTAAAATAAAATCTCTCTTGAGGATGTAGTCATGCCCTTTTTTCAACAAAATAAAATAAAATAAAATCAGTTCAGCCGTTTTATATATTAGTATTTAGACCTCAAAGTGCACAAGAATTTTGTTTTATTTAACTCTTTCAGGAGCGAATTATTTAGAAAAAAAACATTTTTCAATATTCAATTGTTTATAACAATTGCAAAAATGACTGTGACGTGTTTTAGATAACTAGCCTGGAGTCTCAAAAATGAAAAATTTTCGTTCTCAGAGCTTTATTTTCCGAAATATACCTTAAAAACAACAGAAAAATAATAAAGACATAAGTGGCCCAGTGCGCCTGAAAGGGTTAACTAAACAATATTTTGTTAATGTTTTTTCTGGCCAAAGTCGACGTCTTGAAAAAAAGGTGGATGGTCATAATAATTACGGCACTTGTAGTAATCTGAGACACAAAACTCAAACGTATTATAGTTCTTGTAGGCTTGTTGATCTGATTCGAAGCAGATTTAAATAATTTTATTATCTACATTTATAATAATTATAAAATTATTAACCAATCAAATGGTAGAGTTGAGAAGTCGTACTTTTTCGGTGAAAATAGGACCAGAAAATAAAAATTATTGTTATAAATAAATAATTCTTGTACATATCAGAGCTATTGGTGTGTAAAATAACGTATAAAAATGTCAGCCCGATTGGTTCAATAGATTTTTTTTAATGGACATAACCAATCTAAAAAATGTTTTGAGAAAAACGATTAGAGGCATACAACAATGGATCATGGATAACGGTATATTAAAATAATAATAAAAACTTTATTTCGTATGTTTATCAAATAATAGAGCGGCATAACTAACACGGCTGCTATATACTGAGTTATAACGTTGTTAATATTTTAAATGTTGGCTTAAAATTTTAACGGTATTAGACATTCGCAATATGTAAAAAAATTGATTCTTTTGAAGCTCACATATTAGACATCATTCTTAAATTTTCTTAAATTTTGTTTGTTGAAAAAGTCATATTTGTAAATAATTCACATTATTGTATCTACAATTTCTAGTGATCCACAATACGAATGTACAACATTACAATGAACAATATACTATTTTTTACAAAACTCAACTTATTTACGATATCTAAAACAGTTCAATATAATATAATTTATTAAATTCATCATCCTTATTATTAATATATTTTTATAAATAATAATCTCAGTAAATAAACTATAATTGCTTCATAACATTAAAATCCCTAAATCCATTATGTTTAATAAACTGGTTTATATCATGGTATAAATAAATAAAATTTTGTTGAAAAATATCGAATACCGGAAGTAAAATATGTCATACTTAATTCAATATTTATCATTTTATTAAATGAGTTACAATACATTCCAACGGAAGATTTTTAGGTATTTTTTATCACACGAATTATTATACAAATAAAACATTAACAATTGTGTAATAATAAATGAGATTTACAAGCATAACAATGAGAGATATAACAATAACATAATTTTATTTTGGAAAATTTATTTATTACTTTATGTTAGTATACTTGTACTTACTTTAATGAATTCAACATTTAAGATTTTGCTTTTTTTGGTTATCATTAATTTAACTTATAATAAAACCCATGAAATTTAAAAATTTTTCAAAGCTTATGAAAGTCTTTTTTTTTGTCTTACGAAAGTTTGTATGTTTTGCATTCTATATTTTTCGTACATATTGTCCAATATATGTAGGGTTTTTATATTATTTAAGTATCAAGAAGAAATTTCACTTAATTTTCAAATTTTCGTCATAGTAATTACTTATTAATTACAAAGTAGTATTCCAGAGCTTACGGCTATTTAAAAATTATCATAAATGACTGCATGTTTTGATGAAAGTACCATTATATTTATGATTATATTGTCGCCTCAAATTAAAAACTAATGATGCCCGCAGATTGAAATTACTATATAAGCGCTCACTGGGCAATGGTCTAGCATCAGTTGTTTCTGCAAGCCTCTTGATTTCCACAGTAAATTTAAATTTTTCAATCAAATCTAAAAAGGAAAAATTCATCTGTATAAAATGGCCAAGATAATTGTTGTCCTTTTGTGCCTTGTTGCGGTTGTCTCTGCTCTACCATCAGACTATCAAGGTAAATTATATTATAGCATCTCTATAAAGTTAATTAATTGAGTTTAAAGTGCAAATAGAATACTGTGCAATCTAATTTTATATACATTTACAAAAAATATTATATCGAGTATATACATATTTAAGGTTTTCATTGTATAATATATACTATTTTTATATAATCACAATTGTAAACAAATATTTGAAATTCTAAAAAATTCAATGAAAAATTCCTTGAGCTTAATAATGAGAATTCAACCAAACTTAAAATTTTTTAAACATTCCAACATTCAAATTTTCAATAAATTTTACAGATTATGTGAGGATTGTCCGGTCGCCCTATGGCGAATATAATAATTATAATCCCTACAACACTGGCTACAACCCATACAACCAGTACCAGCAATATCCTCAGCGGTACCCACAAGTCTACAATCAACCAATATACAATAGACCAACGTATTTGGGAAGCAACGCAGCTGCTCAAGCTTCATCGAACTCTGGTGGTTTGTTTGGCGGATCTCAAGCTCAAGCTTCCGCTCAAGCCAATTCTGGGTAAATTCATTTGATATATTGTAGCGTGTTGTTGAGTTTGTAAGTTTATAAAATCATACTTTCATTTTTCTCACATTTTCTGTTTTTTTTTCTACGAATTAATCAAGAAATAGATGATTTTCACTTAAGTTCATAGTTTTAATGAAATCGTAGTATTATAGACAAAAGTTGTTATATTTTTATGTTAGTTGTATTTTCAACTTTTTAATAAAATTTATTTTAAAAACTATAGCAACACTTATTAACAGTAAAACGCATACTAATTTTGTAATTTTTGTTGTTGTAGATCTGGATTATTCTAATCTTCGAGCAGACTTGCATAACTAGTGTTAGCGAAGTTACTCTAGTACTAACAATGTATACTTCAGATTCCAATAAATAAGTTTCAAATTAAAATAAATTTGTGTTTTGTTCATTATAATCCTCAATTTACTTTCTCAATATTTTGCCAAAATGTAATGACCAGAATTAATTGCACCGATATTACGGAATGATTCTAGGTTCCTTCAATTGTTTTTTTTTTACATTGAAAAACGAATTATGTAAAATTAATATTGTTTGACAATTGTAATATCAAACGTGGGGTAGAGATTGTGAAAAGTGATTTAAATAAAACTAAAGTTTAAATTTTATATGACTATTTTATTTTCATAGTATAATCTAAGTACATTGATCTAAAATTATTTAAGTTACATGAAAATGTTGGATTAAATAACTCTTTTTATGTCTTATTTTGTGCCTACAAAATGATTTATTTTAAGCCTACTCTAACTGTCTAAAATAATACTTGTAAATGGAGAATAAATGAATTTTATACGACAACGATGTAACAATTTGCTGTGTACAAATCTTCGGGACATCTTTGATGAATTTATGAGATCTGATGATTTATTGTTGAAGTCTCTGTTTACTTTGTAGATTGTTGCGACGTACGCCTTGGCTTTTTCCTATTGCACAGAAAAAAAGCAAAAATTATATAATGAATATTATGTATTTTAATATTAATTTTTTATCTTTTAGTTCAAACATTACTTAATTATTGAAAATTATGTAGAATCAATTTTTTTTTTTTTTTAAACAAATGCTTGATTAATTATTTACAAAATTAGATCCCTAATCTTTACCGTGTGTTCTAATAATAGTTCATTATTTAAAAACTACCATTTGCAACTTATATGTTCGTACCCAGTAATTACATCATGCGAAATAATGAAAGTTTTTAAATGAGAGAACGTCAAGTTCATTTGTATTTACAATCGCGTTTAATATAAGAATGTACAAGTGTTTCCAAAATTTTTGAAATTTTGTTGAAAACTTTGGAAAAACTTTATATATTCTTGAACGTCTGAACACGAAACTATTTAAGCACCAACACCAAAAGAGAAAGATCAGTGGTTCATCACACATACGTAGGCGCACCACCGTAAGCTGTGGCAACGGAACTGGCAAATCCACCTTTTCCGGTCGAGTAGCTGTTGGCGATGGCGGTGATCAGACCGGGGATCGAATCCGCTCCATTCGATGAAGAACCACGGCGGCCAACTCCTCGGGGAAAGGTGAACACCATGGGGAAGTAGTTGTTCAAGCTCGGGTACTTATTACGCCTTTTGTTGCCCTTGGATGGAACGACTGGAGAAGCAAGCGGTTCGTCATCTTCTTCATCGTCGTATTCCTCTTCGTCATTTTCAGGAGCCGCAGCGGGAGCAGGCATCTTCTTGCCAGTCTTCGAGTTGCTTTTGGAGGGCGTTTTGTGAGTGGGCTGCTGGGGTTCGGCAGCTTCTTGATCATTCGCGGGTTTCTCGGCTTCACTTTCCAAGTTGTCCTATACATAATTTATAATTTGCAGTTATTAGAATAGTATTAGAATAAAATTAATTTCTTTAACAAAATGTTTAAAAAATGCGAACCCATCAGAACGTTTTATAAAAATTTTCATTTATAGGATCAACCCATTTTTTATTTCAACTTTTAAACTACAAGAAAAATACTAGTTGCAAAGACTCTAATATGAATTTTATATATGATCTATGTAACGAATATACTACTCATCAATTTTTGGTATCGAATCAATTGTTCCTTTTCTCTTTTAAATATGGATTTCACAAAGTATTCTTTTTCGCTAAGCTACCGATGCTTATACGCATCTTTCTACGAATTGTTTCCATGTATAATAGATGTGACCCGATTCGTCTGATCTACAGATACTATATGTGTTTCTCTTAAATAAAAGAACCTATTGAAAACGTATTTTTATACAGAAATATCAATCTCGCTTAAGAATTACTTATTCAGTTGTAACTAATATGTAACCCACGTTTCCAGTTTTATCAAAGTAAAAATCAAAATATTTGTACAATATATGACTTCAAACATGCGAAATAAAATAGATTAAAATATTCACCTGTGGCTGATCAGCACTCTCCTCGTGCTCCTCTTTGGGGTGTTCTTGGCTATCATGCTGCTCGTGTTCCTGGCTATCGTGCTGTGCATGTTCCTGCTCGTGATGACCATCTTGAGCAGGCTCTTGCTGCTCGACTTCTTCGTCTTGTTCGGGTGCAGCAGGTGAAGCCTCAGCGTCGGCGCTTACGATCTCGGGCTCGTCGGCAGGCTCGGGCCCTTCTTCCCTCAGGTACTGTGGCTGACCGAAATAAGCACCACCACCGACCGAGCCACCCTGGGCGTAGATACCACCAGTCTGACCGCTGGCAGGACTACGACGAGTTGGTCGGTAGAAACCGGTAAAGAGCATAGCTCGCTGGGCGTAAGGGTTGGTGTAAGACGCACGCTTGTCGCGCACCATCATCAACGGGTTTCCGAATACGTCCATGACCAATGGCACTGTTCACAGGTGGAGAAAGATATTTGCATTTAGAATTTATATTTTTAATATTAGCTATACGTTATAAGAAGCTTTTAAATAATTCCGGATGATTACGGATATAGCTTAAACGTTAGGATATATTTTTTTTTTTAAATTTTGAATAATACCACTTCTTGGAACAATAACCATTTAGGAAAGTCTTCAATATCATGTCTCACAGAGAAAATAAAACTAAAGAAAACAAACTTCCATTCATTTTTTTAGAATTAAAAAATATCGTTTTCTTTAAAAGTTACAACAATTTCAAGTTAATCAATATTTTTCAATCCTGAAATAGCAAATGAAATCTTGTTTTAACCAGCTTTATTTTCCCCTTTGAGAATGATATTTAAGACTTTCCAAAATTAAAAGGTATTTATCAAGATTTTTTATTGAAATGAAGCTGAAAATGTCTAAAAGTGCTTTTGGATCATTAGCATCTAATATTGTAGATCTCTTCACATTTCTACAACCAAAAACATATCCTGAAGTTTAAGCCGCATCCGTGACCTGAGAGTCTAATCCTCTTCTAATAAAATAAGTTGGTCTAACATAATATTAGATGACAAAAATAATCTATTAATATATGAGGATTATAATTATTACGTAATAAAATTATCGCACGCGTATCAAATTATCAAAACATTATTTATAACGGTATATACTCTTTAGCTAAATTAAAAGTATTTATCAGATGGTTTAGAATACCGAACCGTTATTTTACTTCGACCAAATATAAACAAATAATATGAAAATCAACTCATTAAATCAAATTTATAAATAAAAAGAAAACAAAGTTTATAGAATGTTATGTATCTATTAATTATTTAAATAACCATTTTAAAGAAATAATGGAGTTCCTATATGTTCAGAAGTCATTTATATTCTTTTATACACCTGGTTTTACTTTAGGTACATATATCAGAATTGAACTATTTAATACGAATACGGTAAAGATATATAAACCGCTGTAATCACACAGGAAAATTATTGTAAATTTACTCACCGGGATCCGGAACAGCCCGAGCCTCGATAGCCGTAACGGCGAATGCCGCTACCACCAAAGCCAACAGTGCAAACGATGATGCCATCTCGAATTTCCTTTCTTCTCTGAAATTCAAATCTAAAGGAAGTCCAGTCAAGAGTGCGAACTCCACTCGTGCTTTTGTTCTCTCTGCGTGTATTGTGCAAGCAAGTGAACGACTTCGGAGCCGGTCTCATCGGCAATTGCTTTTATACCCGTCGCAAAAATTCGCCGCCACCGTTGCTCGCTCGTGCACATTGTACACGCACCATCCCTCCCCCACTCATCTTCTCTCTTTCTCCCTCCTGCGGCTAAAGAAATAGAGAAGAAGAAGAGATGTGTGTGTGTGTACGGTGTATAACGCACGCACGCATCGCTCATGAGGGTGCGTGAGCGGAATCGGCAATAGGTCTCATCACTGAATTCAGCAAGCGTAGTCGGTCGCGCGCGTGCGCACGCGTGTCTCATTGCAGTACTCAAGCAATGTGTTACTCGTTCGCCGATTCGGCGAGACGTCTGTCACTTTGCTCAGCTTCAGAGTCGAACCATCTGATAACCGATGTGTTATTGACCGAGTGAAGGTTGACGAACAGGCATCTCTCTCTCTCTCTCTCTCTCTCTTGGTAAGTACAAAAAATTGAGTTAATGCGGCGACAACGCAATGAAGTTGAAGCTAAAAATAACTGCAAGTGTGTGAGAGTGAGAGAGAAACTGTGATATGTAAAAATAAAGTCCCTTGTTTGTGACGATGAGGAAAATACAGAACGACAGTTAACATGAGTTATATTTGGTATAGTACTTAAATAATCGGGAAACGGATAGGTGAGCCTCGTAATAATTATACCTTCTTCAATGTTTGGTTTCATTGTCGATTTTCACGTTTTTAAAGGATCAACGTAAAGTCCTATTAACATTATGGTTACTACGAGAAATGAAGTAATGAGTACAGTATGCTAATCAGTAACGTGTATCGAAATTATAAAATATGACTATATAACCAAATGAGGAATACATCGATAATTAATGTATTCAAAAATTACACTGGCTACTAATCATGGAACAAACTTGCATTCTACTAAATATTAATATTCACTATCAATTTTTGGTATACTGGATAGCAAAGTAAAAATTCATGATAAAATTGTTTTCACAACCTACATTACCAGCATATTTATTTTCTTATTTTCTTTAGATATTTATAAATTTGTTCAAGATGGTAGTAAATAAAATAGGAAATAATTTTTTCATATGAAAAAAAAAAAACGGAGAGACTGAGATTTGAAAACAAGTCCGCAGATCCGGAAGTAACACTCTTAAGCGCTATGACACACAGAGCTTGCTTTATCGGAAGGATATTTCGACTCGTTACATTGCGATGTCACATACGACACAGTCACGCTTGAAATAATTAATAAATAATCATTTATTTATTAAATTGCATAATACATTAGGGGCTCTAGTAATGAAACGTGTATGCAAACATAAGAACGTTCATATTATAATATAATTTTAAAAGTGCAATTGAATAAATAAAATATCTATAGAGTACGTCAATATGAATACTTATGAAAAAACTACTACTTGGAGGTCTGAATGCCAGTTATGGGTTATTATTATTATTATTATTATTTTTATTTCTGATCAAAATGCCAAGAAAATGGTTATCTGATATTCTTGTGAATTTTAGAATATTGGCCACCAAAGAGTGCTGTACATACTATCAAATTTTAGCATGATTCATAAAATATGTATTAAAGTATGTAAATTTTACAAAAAAAAGTTTTGCTATTATATTATATACTAAAAAATTAAGTGACTATGACAATGTACTAAATTTTAGAGTACTTTATTTTAATTATAAAAAGACTTCGATCAGTAATCGTTAAAAATACATTGAATTCGTGGAAGGTTTCATGGAAGATTTTTCTCCGTGTATCAAATATACGTAAATAATTCGCATAAATCTTTATCTCAGAAACGTCCTGTACAAAGTTTGAAAACAAATAAAATAAATAAAACTATGGAGTTAAAGAGTTTTCAATTACATTGTTGAAATTTAATAAATGTTGATTCCTTCAAAAGTTATAGGTTTAAAATTGAGCATCGAAAAGTCATAATAATAAATAAATTACAGGGATCGACAATCCTGACTTTGAGAATTATTATTATTCGTATACTCTATGAAGAAGAAAAAATGCATTCGAAAAGTGTGCTTTAAAAAAAATTTTGATATTTTTGAATCCGTGATAAATGCAAAGTTTGTTTGGATTTCTTCATATTAGCTCACATGAATCATAAAATAGCATTTTAAATTATTATTTTTAATTTAACTAAATATATGTACCAACACTTGGCACAGCTATAAATATTTCAGTAAGCCCCTATGTGTTAAGTAGAATCTAAAAATCGAGTCCCTAGAAAAACTGTATTTCCCGTTTTAGTTCTACTACGAGTACGTCAACGATATGTTAATATGCACGCAAAAAGTCTATTTTTTTTATATACGACAAAATATCTTAAATGAATATTATAGATATTTTCCTCTTGCCTCGCCTTTTCGTTATACTTGTCTTGTATTCGCAATCTAGAGTTCTCATCTAGGGTTTACACACTCTATTGTAGACTGTGTGTAAAGAATGTACACGTGTATATTATTTCACTTCGCACGCGCTCTGATTATCTATGCTCGACTCGTGTGATTGACGCCCTCACTTTGCTTCGTCAGCAAACTTCGGACCCCTTGAAAATGAAAAGGATAGCTTTGTACACTCCGTTAAAAAAAATGAAACTTGACATTATGTAAGTGAAGCGGGTTATCTTCGCAAGGGAGTGTTTGACCCATGCATGAATTCACTGCTTCTTACACTTGTATCGATAAGTATTATTTTAGGTCTAGAGTATATAAAAATAATGAGCATATGAAAGGTTGTCATAAAAACTATAGTATCATAAAACTGTTTTATAAATTAAAATTAGGTTGTTATAAAACACGACATACACTTTCTATGAATATACTCAAAATTTATTACAATTCTGTAGCTACTGAAAAAAATCTTTCCACATTGATTTGCCGTCACCTGATATTGGTAACAAATTTAGAAAAGCAGTTCTAAGTGAATTGTAATCGTAAAGTCAATTGCGAAAATTGCATTATTGTGGTTACTTTTCATGTTTAATTTTACAGCTTTTACATTAGACATATAATAATTGTCTTAATCAATTTCCTAGATAAAAGAATCAAACTATATGAATAACGCGTTCGAATACAGATCAAAACTGTGTTTTTGAAATAAAATTATTTAACAGTATTGCATTTTACAATTATTGTATTGTTTAAAATAGACCTACATGCAACAATATTTACACAATATTATACATATAAAAAACTCTTTATAAAAATAAATAGATTTTTTGCATACATACAACTAGTTAAATTTGTTTTTAATGTATTTACAACCCAGTATATAAATGAGAAAGCTCACTAAATTAGTACTAACATTATCCAATGTACCCGCCATAAGGATTATGGTGTATGACAGGAATTTCATCTTGTGCTACTGGCACTTCAGCAATTGGCTTCTTAAGAATATAATCATCCGATTTGGTTGATGGAAAGCATTCTTCTAGTTTCTAAAATAAAAATTCATATGTTTTTTAGTTTATTTTTTAAAACATAATTATATAACCCTGGTAGAAATTCGTCTATCGTGAAATGCCTACAGCCTCAGTAAAAAGGTAGGAAAAATAGTTAAAAAAATGCTCCATTTTCTCCTATTTTTCGCGCACTTACTACATAACTTCAAATTTTTTGTTCTAAGTTTACTTACAGACTTACAAACCCAACTATACCTTATAGCTTACTAAAATATAAACGATATACATAGATTGAAAATATATTTACAGCAGTCTTTTCGTAGATATTATGTAGAATATAATTATTGTTATTAGATTCTGTTCCTCTCACTCCTCATCATAATAAAAAGTCTTCTACTACTAGTCATTTCCTGATTAAAGGATCTGATTAGCTTTGATACCTTACAAATAACCGAGAACCAGCTTCTATTTTTTAATCTATTAAATACCGAACTAATACAGGGAGAAAACATTTTACCGGGAGCTACAAATTAGAATGGAAATTCCCATTTCATAGCAAGTTTCTAACATTAATAGCCATGACTATTAGCCTGGCTTGTTAATACTGCAGTTATTAATTATAAGATATTTTGGATTTCTACCATTGAATTACAGATCTAATTCACAGAAGTATATTTTGTTTTGTATTTGATAGATATATATCAGAAAAGGATATAAACAATAAAAGCAAATTAATAAAAAATCCTAAGAATAACTGAATAAATTTTAATGCATAAATACTTAGGAATTATCTTCAAATTAAATGTAAATTATATATATATATACACACACACACACACACACACACACACACACACACACTTCCTCTCAGTTAGGACGTTACTTGAGCTGTATATTTTTATAATACTAACTTTTTCCACAAAAAGAGATTAAAATTAATGAAAAAAACTGATCTGCTCTCGGAAACTTAACATAATTAGTATACTATACCTGACATTTTTTTGCATTTCTCTCGGATAAACACCAGTATTTTTCGCCCAATAGACAATCATTGATCACATGAGAACATGTTTGCTAATTTTAACAGACATTATGAAAAATTAATAAAAATGTTGAAAAGATAATTATATGTTAATAATTATTACTTATAACGTTACAAAACTCTCAAAATTCTCTCAAAATTCAGTGTATTGCGATGAAATACACTTACACATAAACTAGAATAAACCAATTGTTAATTTAAGACTATTACCTCGAAGCAGTTCAATAAAATTACAGTAATAAACGCTAGTAGCAGAAACGTTTTCATGTCTGTATTTTCGTGTGACTTTCGTGCATGCTGGACGTTATGGATAAACTGCAAACTGCTACACCTTTTATTCGACCAGTTACGAACTGAAATTGCTGCGCGTGCCAAGGATAATTCTGCCGCGTGTTAATCGGAATTGCACCTATCGATAAATGCCTCAGTATGTACATTTTTTTTCACTCGTGGAAAAAAATGTTTAAAGTGTCAGTACATAAGTTTCACTTTTAGCTCATAAACAGTATGTTTTTATTACACAAATAAATATGTATATATTTACAGCATTTCTCGTTAATTCTAATTGCCACTCATTCTCTATGTGTTTAGTGCACTAAAGATATTAAGTAAAATTTATGTTATTCAATTGTAATTCTATTTTAATAGTTTAGGAAAATAGCGTTAAATTCAAATGATTTATATGAATCTGATTTTTTAATAAAGTGTGACAGTTTTACATCTACAAAGAAAATGAACTCTCTTGAAAAATTATTTTCTCGTATTTTCAATAGTTAGGTATATAAATGACGAAAAATTTTGAAAGACAATCACTTTAATCAATGAAATTTTCCACACAAGTCAATTTTCTGCAAAAAATTTGTAACGAATCATGTAAAGCTCGTAGATCAGCGAAGGTGTTAAAAATAGCAACCAAAGTGAATTTTAAATTAGGTAAGCAATTGCAAGAAAAGAAGTGCAACTTCATTGGCAACGACTATAGTTTTCTAAACGGTATCGGAAGACAACTTTATTAGAGTCGAGTTCTGCCAGCTTCGTACAAGTGCTTCTCTTGCGTGCACTCGTGTATAAGGCACGTACCCGCGACTTGCGATCGCCAGTAGACAGCTTGCCGCCGTAGTGAATGCGTCAGCGCACACGCGCGCATGACGACGCGACAATGGGATTCAAATGCGCTGTCGCTGCACTTAATGGGCTGGTGAAAAGAAAAAGAAAAATGATTTGAATAATGAACCTTAATGCTCGCGTGTGCTTTTGTAATGGTAATTAATTGACAAATTTTAATTGTATATATTGCAAGTATAGCTGTGGTAGCGGTAGTCGGCGACTGCTACAAGGGAAGCTAAATATAAGTTTTTGAACAATGTATTTCTGAAAAGGAAGTTGAGTTATATTATGATGATGTGGCGTAGTATTGACGTAGTATGACGTAATATAACGTCATGATTCTCTATTATGGCTGATAGTTTCAAATTTTCTCATATACGTAACAATAATGTTTTATTTTTTACGCTTCTACTGTCGAAAAAAAACTAAATATGAGGTAGTTATTTATAGGATTGTCTATTTAATTTGAAACAAAGAATCATTCCTGCCCAATCGATGTTATCAGGTTCCAGATAGACTAAAAAATAAAATGTGATTCTTTAATTTCTCTAATAAAATGCTGTTTAGCTTGTTATATACCGTATTCTTCTTCTCCAGATTGTTTTAACTAATACGATGCGGTGGAGACTTAAGTTACACTAATAACGAAACCCATATAGTAACCGTTTAATTGGTTATCATTATGTTCTAGTTAGGTTTTATCTTAAAGGAATATTACATTTTAATGTCTATTCTTTTTTGTATCTTCATTTGCTGCTATTACTGGTCGTTACAGGAGGTAAAATCTAAAAATAATTAAAGAATAATTACTATTCCTCGTCTTGATCTTCGAGCTCGGTGAAAAATGCGTTGGAATGTACATGAATGAAAAAGAGTCGATTTTTGTTACGTAACAACCAGCCAGCGCGTATGTTTCGATTCTCGCACATTCTGACTTCCTCTCTCTCTCTCTCTCTCTCTCTCTCTCTCTCTATCGCCGTACCTCCGACGACTTCAATCTTTACTCCGCAAAACAAAGACAGAAAAACGGGCTCGTGCGCGGCCGTGCGCGACATATCAACAGATCATTGGAAGCCAAGGAATTTCATTGAGTCTGGAAAGCAGCAACTCGTATGTATGCACAAATGAACGTATTTATATAGTGGGGAGGAAAAATCACACGGATCGTTGTTCGCGTCGTATGGGTCAGCTTGAGATCTGTAGGGGTTGGCCAATCGACAGGAAGCAAGCTGTCGATTGAGCAGATGCTCGATCGTAAACAAGTGGCTCATCTAATGAATTCGCCAGACGAGTGGCAAAAGAATGCGAATTATCCAGACGGGACACGTGTACAGGCGTTTTCCTTCGTTTTTCTGCTCGGGCTCGTCGTGTTATCGCTGCCGACGTGACTTTTCGCGACAGTCGGATATCTTATATTCTTTACCAAATAAAATTTCTAAAGAAAATTTGTTGAACAAGTTAAATTAGTCATATTATTATAACTTCATTCTAAAATGATTGGCCGTTATAAAAGAAAGTATTTACCTTGAACGTGATGTAATTTTAATATAATAATCTATAATATGTGATAATTGAAAGCATTTAAATTAAATAAAAAATATTAGATTAACTATGTATATGTTAAAACGTTGCAATTGTATATGATTGGAAAATTTGTTCCATCGATATGTATATAGCAATCTATAAAAGATAGAAAAAGTTATTGATCATAAAGAATTTCCGTCTTTTTATTTTATCCCTTACTTTAACAATAGGCACGCGTGCACTTGATACATCCATGTTTATGGACCATGTGTCAACTTATTCATTTTAGTTTAAAATAATGATAACTATAAATAAACTTCTTTCTTAGTTGCTAAGCTAATTGGTACTAAGAGATCCATTGATCTTAGTTTATATCGCCTACATGAATAAACTCACAAGGGGAACATCAAGAGAGTGTGTTCCGAATTTTCATACGAAATTTAGGAAAGGCTTCTTTTTGCAAAATATATGGACACTTATTTCGGCATATTTCTGAATGAGCCTCCTTAATAGAAATCTAGGCATTTTTGAAAAATTTAGAGTGAATGGGTGATTTCTGAAACTTAAATAGCTTTATTTTTAAAAGTCCTAAAAATATCTATCATAAACAAAATGAAAATAGAAAGTAAGAGAAACACTATTGCAGATGACATAAAGAAGAGTGGGCCACAACCCTGCACCAATCGGTTGACGGCTAAGAGCTCAAGTAGTCCCGTCAAGTGACTGACCAACATCGTTGCGTGACTGATGGAACAACGCTTCTCATTGGCAGAAATTATATATATTAACGGCCACAAAATGAGGATTGGAGCGCCATCAACACACTCTCGAATGCTTTTAGAGGAATACGCGGAGATAGATTCTGTCCTTCTGGGTGCAAGGTGCATGAAACCAACAATTATATCCTTCAGACTTGTCCTCGTGCTCACAAAGTTCAAATTAATAAACATGACGTCATCCTCTTATTCCTGGATCATAACCTCCGATGTCAAGAGTTCGAAATCCAAGAGGAATCTCACTACCGCACGCCAGAGGAACCACAGAAACTGGACAATGTGACAATGGGGAGTTCTTTGGAATAATCTACTGTGAGAATAAATGTCTGTTTATTTATTTATTTATTTATTTATAATATTAAATGGGCAAGATGCCCTTTACAGAAGAAAATACTACATAATATCGAGATGGTAGATTGTCAATAAAATAAAACAGAAATGTACAAAATTGCGGTAAAT
>JAYJLV010056569.1:0-18497 GCA_036873485.1 Torymus texanus
TGTATGTGTGTGTGTGTGTATATATATATATATATATATATATATATAGTTGTAAAGAAGAATACTCCAGATTTTACAGTCTGTCACGACGGCCCTAACAATACACTACGCCTGTCACCGGGCACTGACGTCGTCTGCGACGGATCAAACGTCGACGCGTCATCGGAGTTAGATGACGTAGCAATTACGACGACTGACGGACTTTTCGTCGAGTCGATGCGTCTTCGTGGTAAGCGGATTAGCCTCGTCGACGCGCAACGACACCGCGATTACTTTGACGGACACGAGGAGATTAGTGAGCCGCGTAGGCACTTCCCTGCGCGTGCAAGCGATCGAGGCAACCTGTCGGTTTACCCGTTGCAGCTGGAGATCTGATGCGGTAATAAACATAATATGCAATTTTTATAACTAAATTTTTAGTGAAAGGTATAATATAATTATTGTTTTTTCTCTTATAAATGGACACGGTTTGTAATGGATATCACTATAATAACGCAACAAATTGATAGTACATTTTGAGTACGAGTCAGTGTACCCGCGTCTCGCTTTGTCGCATATGTCGCACGGGAAAAACTTAATCCACGCGCCGATCGTTAATAATTGCGTCATCGGAGCTTGACGAAAACTGGCCTTTTTATGGATTCGCACGGCGTAAGCCGATTTAAAGCGCCGCGGCGCAATGACCGGCGGCTGCAGCTCCACGGTGATTATCGAACCGCTATATACGCCGCGAGTTGTCGCTTCGTAAGTTCGAAATTGTATAGTGTTTATATCGATTTGATGCAATGTACAGATATACTTAGGTATAGAGATGGATTGTTGTTTGAAGAGAATTTAGTTTAATTAATTTTGATGTTATTAGAGATGTAGATACGTAAAGCTTTCAATGAAATTTATGGACGTAGAAGTATAATATTTTACATATTTTTATCGGAGTATGATATTATGAATTTTAGTAGAAAGAAAGAAAACTAGTTACATTTTATGCATGATTTTTATATAATAACTTTTTTACAATATGGTTCAATCCTTATATGTAAAATATACTAAATTCGTTTTCACGCTAAAATACATCATGAAAATATCCTTGCGCTAAGTGTGTACAATTGATTTTCTTTTTTTATCTTTTTTTTTCTTATCCTGTCGCGTCTTCACACATTAAATGAAGGTATTGATATAGTTGAAATATGAAGAATTAGAAACATTATCATAGGGTAAATAGAATGTACACACATTTGCAGAATATTCAATATTCATACGAAAATTTGTTTATCACACAAAAAGTTACGATAATACAAACAAAATTACAACTCGTTATATAATTTACAATTACAAATTGTAGATTATATGCACCGTAGTAACTTTTAAATAAAAACGAATTTAACATTAAATATACATGAGTTTAAAAAATTCCGCTGTGGTAACGTTTTTATTATAAGATCTTTCACGATACTCTTCGAAGATTATATAACGCCTATACTTCTGCGCAGCTATGATGTATACGTATACAAAATTCATTCAGATTATTTATTTTATATTTTTTCTTGAAAATGTCTCTGGTTAGAAAATAATATCAATACCTAGAAGATATAAATATTTCATTTATTGTTTAATTATTTTAAATATACAATTCAAGCTAAAATTTATTGATAGCATTTGATTTTTTGCATGTTTTGTTAATATTTGATTTTAAACAGGTTAACAAATTGTAGTTTTATTTATTTTATATTTCACATTTTCTAACCAGAGTATGCATTTCTACGAGTGCTACCTATAATTTCAAGTAGTAAAAACAATTTAACACGGCACTCGTTTGTAATTTTAACAAAGCATTGAAGGTTGATTCAAATCCTTTGATATATAATAAGTGATTGTAAAATTCACTCACTCTGTAATTGTATTGGTAAAATGGTGTATAAAATCGCAAATCGGTCATGTCTACGTTATTACCATTATAACTGCTATTAAAACTGTTATTTTTATTTGTATACAATTAAAGTGAATCTAAGCAAAATTCAATCTACATTCTGATATTGACTGAGGAAAAAGAGTTGCTTTCGAAGACTACGAAAAACGTTAAAATTAACGTAGGAAGATGTCTTTGTGTTTTTCATTATAGAAAAATGTTTTTCTTTTGATAAAAAAGGCTAATTTAACTCAATGCTACATGAGTTTACTTTTGAAAAAATTTTCCGTTAAGAAAACATCAATTTCTTTTAAAATATGCATTAAAAATCAACATATGTAAGATTTCCCGCTTATAACTATGAAACAATTAAACATTTTGATAAACTAAAAATGTCAATTAAAATTTTAAAATATTTTCTATTCAATCTGATCATTAACAATGTTTGAATACCACTAGGGTGTTCAATTACAAAAACTTTGATTAAAATGTCGTTTCATATTAAAATTCTCATAACAGGCAAGAATCAATGACTGAGCACATCGTTCTGAGTAAAAAGTTACATGTAATTATATATAAAATATAATTAGATGCAATCTTTTGTTCAAAATCTGAATAGTTATAATACTGTCTCCTTGCTGTTTACATCTTGCAATTTTTGCCAAGTCTGATTTAATAAAATGTAAAAAATTATTGCACTTTTAGTATCAACAATAAGTGAGTTTTTCCCTTTCCTAGGAATCAAAACTATTGACTAGAACAAGTTTAAAAACCGCTTTGTATCGCAGTTACGCTTTGGATGAATAGAAACTTTACTTCTCCCGTTCTTGGAAACTCGGAAAAACATATCAATTATACACATAGTATACATAACTGTACATGGATGTCTGCACAGTTATGCAAGGATTTTTTTGGTATATGTGTACAATTTACATATATTTTTTCGAGACTTTAAGCCTCCGATGATAAAAGGCATCAATAATACGTAAAAACGTACAAATTCTCTTTACTTCTGCAGCTGACGGCCTAATTCGTCTTCTTTTGATCAGCTTTTTCATCTTTAGCCTGTCCACGGCCCATAATCTTGGCCAGTGAGTCCCAGATACCTCCGAGGAACAGAGCGCAGAATAAGTTTTCAAACGGTACAAACGGATCGTGAATACCGAGCAATATAGAAGACAGCTGAAATAAATAATATACATTTTATTAATCATCTATTATATAAATTTTAAATTATTTAGTAATGGATATGCGTTAACGGAATTTTCATAACAAAAATGTAGTTTAAATAATATTTGTGAAAAAACTAACTTTAGTAAAAATGATGTTACGGTAACAGTTTATCAATGTAAACCGACATAATTGCTTAGATAAATATACACTACCATAATACCGATCATTTCATTATATAAATCTTTATTGCAAATGAAATTTTTTTTCTGAACTTTTTGAAATTTCTTATAACGCAAACTGTTCAACCAAGTCATCATAATCAGTTATCGAATTTAACATAATAATTCGAAATTTCCTCAACAACCTTAAAGTAAACGAAGAATATGACGATTCCAAAGTACACCAAGGCATGTGGCGCCGAAATAAGGTCAGTCTTCTTGTCTAGGACGAAAATAATTGAGGCAACCATGGACGCTTTCGTCGGGCTGAAAGAGAGAAACGAACGGATTTACGTGCATTGCTCGCTGGAAAATCATGATTTCCATGACCGCGCGCGCTCGCACGGTAGTAGGAAATCGTAATATTTATTTATGATATACGTGGTAAACTCACAAGCTCGGCTGCATGAATTCCATTGCGGTCGGGGTCCAGGCGCCGCGGATCAACCGCTCGAACAGCTTTGTGAATCCAGCTCCGTTTCCTGTGGATCAATTTTCGTTAAATATTTTTATATTTAATTGATATCAAAGTGATAAATATTACACAACTAATTTGTTTTGTTAAATAATTGTAATAAACTTATTATTAGAAATATTAAAACATTATGAATAAAAGCAATATGTCTAGAAATATTTGCTGTCAAAATAATGATTAAACTAAAAACCGTTATTTTATTTTGTAGATAAAGATGTTAAATACCTTTGAGTGTTCCAATGAGAATCATGATAAGATATGCATTTGGGTATAATTTTCCAGCATGAGTGACTCCATCATATACTTTTTTACACCTAAAAGATTAAGATTATTAATTTAATTTTTATTTATCAAATTTGCATGTGGAAATGAAATTTTTTAAACATACCTATAGATTTCTTTCATTGCTGCACAGATTATCTTTATAGGCAAGAATTTGGCAACTTTGTATCCAATATCAAATGGTGTGTAAAATATAACATACCTGAATAATATACATTGATTAGTTATTTTAATAATCAATAAAAAAATTTTTTGGACAACAGTAATTCAACTACCAGACAACAGTGGCAACAACAACTTGAGGTGTGTTTTTCAATGGTGCCAAGATAGGTTCTCCTAGTAAGCCATTGCACAGCATTCCACCGGCAAAGACCACCAGCATTGTTGACAACCAACATGACACAGGATGCTTTCTTGAAAATGCCTGGGCTCCTATAAATAATAACAATTAAATTATGAATTTTTGAATGTAGAATTATAAACTTTTGAAAATAATTTGATAAAATTAAATCTGCATGATTTATACTTATTATGACATATTTATTAATAAAAGATAAATTAATTGTTTGATTGTATCAAATTAATTTAGAAGATTGATTAGTGTATATAATATATTTCTATAAATACTTTTCATTTATTGTTTTTATCTTAATAAAATTTATAATCTCATACATAATTACATAATAATGGATCTTCTATAGATACTTTTAATATTGTATTTTCATTATTTAGATATCTCAGTCATGACTTGAACTCTTCACAAAAGATTAAATACAGTGTAATATTTCAAAAAGGGTTGAGTAGAATCCATTGAAGTGCTATATGTACTATATACTTGCTTATGTATATGTACAACTGACTACAAAGTTAGGATCAAACTTTTATTGAGAGCTATGAATAACCTTTGCTTTCTTTTCCTAAAACCCATGAAAAAAAATAAAGATAACTGAATTTTTACATTGATTTTTACATGAATATAAGTGTTTACATAGTGAAAAAATTATGAGTACTTTTTATGTTTATTATATAATAAATTCTATCCATATTTTATTCTTAATTGATATGATTGTTGATATAGTTTGAAAAATATTTAAATTAGTAATATCAGAATATAAACAACAATTTATTACACTCTATTTTTATATGTATAAATTTGTGTTGTTTTTTGAAAGTTTAAATTTTTGTTGTAAAAAGGATTTCAAAGTTTTAAAATTGTTCTAGTAATTGAACATTCAGTAAATCAATAGAAATAGCTAAGCAAGATTTCTAAGCTGGCTAATGAAACACGGAAGTCATGAAAGTGCCCTTGACTTTTTTTGCTGTTTTAGAAAGTGTTTCAATTCAGTGAACATTGAACTATATGTAATCAAAGACAGTATTCAGACTCCATGGACTGGTCAGCATACACCTTTTCACCAGCATTATGCCCCTGATCCTGAATTTGTGAAGTCTCTAAATTTTCATGATACAGGAAGAGTCTAACATGTCCAATTTTCACTGGTTAGTAGCTAAAGGCACATACAGAAATAGATTGAGTAGCAGCAGAGACTTGGTCAAAGCAAAAGCTAAGAACTACATATTGATTGTGCCAAGAATTTGTGAAAACTAAAAGTTCAAAAAGTATTATACGTTTTTTTAACAGCATCTCCATTCCATTTAATAAAATCCTTTAAAAATAAATCATCCCAACTTTTTAAAATGATTATGTAAATTTAGTATATTATATCATAAAAATGATGTTCAAGTATTCTAAATATTATTTAGGAATGTGACAAAAATATTTAAAACTTGGCAATTCCAGCTGTAATTAAATTAATAACAGGTAAATATATATGTTAAACTGACAAATATACAATTTTTTTTACAAAACCTAAATTTTGAAATTCATTGCAAAACAAAAATCTACTTTGATAAAAATGAAAATTGTTGTTATTATAAATTTTAATTGAACATTTTCTAATTTACAATAAAGATTGACATTACATCAAAGGTTTTTTGTTGTTGTATAAAATTTTTGAACTTTGACATTGAGTGTATTGATGCATATCAGATTATTAGATGATTCCAAAAGGTAAGATGTACAAAAAGTTATTGAATTTTTTATGTAGCATCCTTGGCCTAGATGCTTATAACAAAGGAAAATAGAACAGCTTTCTCAATGTAAATTTTAATGATCCAATAGAATAAAAATTATATGAAAATTCTATGAAAATTCTATGAAACTTTATTGTTAAGAAGTTCTTGAAGAATTAGAATGAAATAATAATCCAAGGTAGGAAAATAAGTAATCTAACAGTGAAACATAAACAAAGAAACTAGATCTTCAGCAAATGACAATACATTTTAAATGAATACCAATTTGAATCAATCAACTTCATACTCTATTATTGCAAACTTCACTCCAAACAAAAAAGCTTGAAGAATTAATTTGTCATTATGGAAATGAGGTGATTTTTTCAAAATGTTCCACCTGAATTCTGTAATGCAATTACAAACATATAATTTACTCATAACATAATTTAATTTATTGTTGTTTGCACTTTTATCAATACAAATAACAACAATGACTGTTCTAAATTTACCGAACACTAGGTATAGGTCTTGCACTTCAGTACAAAAAATAAATCAGTATCAACAAGTACATCTACACACTTTTAATGCTGCCTACTTTAAGATTCAAGATCCAATGGGCCATTCATTATATTTTTACATCATATCTAATATCTATTATTACAGCTTGGACTCTACATGAAAGCCCAGCATTATCTCTCAACATTCCCATGCTCGCTGCTCTATATATATATATATAAAAACTCACTGTCATACAACACATTAATTATTGAAAGACAGGCCTATCATCTCTTAAAAAAAAGTCATTTGAATCCCATATCCAATGAGACAGACATACAGAGACCCTCCCCGCATAGACACGCACGCACCAGCCGCACTAAAATAAAAATTCCTCAAAAAAAAAAGACTATTCTCAGGCAGCAAAAAATCACGAGAGATTGCGCGTGCAAGAGAGACAGAGAAAGAAAAATCCAAATCGGGAAAGCCTAGCGTGCGCCGTGTCTCTCTTTCTCTCTCGCTTTACGCGCTCGGGGGCTCCCTTTTAATAATAGAATCCCTCGTCGGGCTTCGTGTCTCTCGGCCAGGCGCGCTCACACTCATACACATAGACACACGGCACACACACACACACACACTCGTTCTCACCCGGTCCCAGGTCCTCACGTACGTGGAGCGCGCAGAGCACACAATGCGCGATGTCGAAGTACGGGAACATCTTGAGCTTGACCACCTGGTTGGCCATGTCCAGGAACGCCTCCGCGTCCATCCTTGCAGCTTGTGTCCTTTACTCGGTCGCGTGGAAGATAAGATTATGGGCTTTTTCTTTCCCAAGCGGTCCGAGACTCTATCGGGCCTATATTTACACGCGATTGCCTCTCTCTTCTTCTTGGCTCTTTATCTAACGCGTGCGTGACTCGGACGTGAGCGCGGCGGCTGCTCCGGACGTCCTCGTCGTCGGCGGCGAACTGCTGGCCCGGGAAGAACGCGCGTCTGCGTGATGTGCTGTGGCGGCTCCGCGGCTGTGAGATGGCAGGCGGCGGCGCCAACGAGCTTGCGAGCAACGCGTCGTCTGCTCGCCAAGCATGAATTTTCTCTCTTGGACTCTTGGCAACTTGGCAATATAAAGCAGTAGAGTAGGTATAGAAGAGAGAAAGAGACAGAGGAAGAATGAGAGAGAGAGAGAGAAAGAGAGAGAAAGTCGTCTGCTAGGTCGATCAGGCAAATCGCTGGATTACCGGCCGTGGCACATAAAGTAGGTAGGCTTCTACGATACTCTGCATTGTTCTGAAATTGAAAAGTTTTTTATGTTACTGCGGCTATACATTAAATACGCTTCGCTCGTATTTATATATGTCTTTATTTATTTATTTTTTTAAGGTCATGATTAAATTACTTAGTTTCAATTCAAAAGTTTATTATTTTAACCAATTAAAATTATACGAGAATATAATGACATTTTTATTATACTATTTTAATTATTTAGTTTTAAATACTCAAACTCAAAAATTGAAACAATGTATTTTATGTAAACCAATCAAATGATTAAGAGTCAGTAACAATTACCAATCCAAATAGTCATCCATCACTTTTTTAAGAGAAAAAAGAATGAATTTTCGTGGAGTTTGAATTGTCTAAATGGAAGTAATATTGGTTGTATATTAATAGATTTGAGGAATATTTTTTCGTGATTTATATAATGGCGTCTTTTTGTCTATATATTTAAAATACAATTTTGTTTTACGAATCAATCATCAAAAACTGGACAATTAGTAAATAATTTAATTTATAAATAAGTACATTTATTAAAAAGATATTAGGAGAAAGATTTAATTTACTTAAATCTTTGATTAATATTGAAGGTATATAAATTAAATTAAGTACAAAAAATTGAATTTTTATAATACATTGTTTTTATTATAGCATGTTAATGGAAAATAGGAACCCATAAAAGATGATCTAAAAATACCAAAAAAAGAAATAACGAAATTTACGCAATCAAAGGACACGAATGCTATTCAGGAATCCGGCTGTTACAGCTTTCAGTGAGAGTAGAGCATATATATGTATGAATCATCGATGACTCACAAAAATTTCGATCATTTTACTGTTTATTTACCTTAATAACTAGAATTTAAGGAAAATGTAAAATTTTTATAATACAAATAGTCATTAGCCCTGCGTGTATAAAAACAACCTCATACCCCAATAAGCAAAAAGAGTTTTTTTTTAGAATCTTTGCTTATTGGGACCTTTCAGTACTGACTTTAAGTTAATATATTAAAAATTAAATATACTTAGATGAAAATAAGGTAATATATTAATATTTTTTTCTCATTGAAAAAGTTTTACCGTGACTTGCATCTTTTGAATTAAAAAAATCAAAAGCTGCAATTAAATTTAGAATGTGATTATCATAATGCTCCAAGTATTATTGAATTAAAGTAAGTATTGTTTTTCGGTCAAACGAATTCAAAATAATAGTAAATTTTCTCGTTCTAGAATGGCACAAGGCTAATAAGTGTCGTGGAAAAGTCAAGTCACGTAAAAATAATTAAACAATCCAAACGGTACCATTTTCAATATCGCCACTATCCACAAACCGCATTAAAAGTCCGATTTGGCGCACGAACAATAGCGTCTTTTCACTCTCAAGAAAAAAAAACAGTAAGGTAACAAAAACATTTCAAACATCGCCGGTGAGTCTGAGTGTGCACAAAAACGCTCGGGCATTTGCATCGGCAGGTGTATAGAGAGAGAGAGAGAGAGAGAGAGAGAGAGAGAGAGAGAGAGAGAGAGAGAGAATTGAGTCGAGCGGAGAACAGCTGCAGGGGATTAAAGGGCAAACAGAGAGAAAGTTGTGGGTGTTATCGAAATGTAAACAGTTGATAATTGTTGCGATAAAGGGAAATACTTTGTTTGGCCGTTATGCATGATAAGATTGACTTTTGTTATACTATAAATTGTTCAAATACATTTTAATAAACTCAACTTTGTGTAATACGCTACGTTGCAATAAAAGTTATTATGGCGTCATTAGTTACCGAACAACGGTGGTATAGCATAACAAATTTAAATTAAAAATACCTTCTTTTATTTAAATTAGCATGCCAGCGAGGCCAGCCATTCTAAAAACCTTATTAAGGACGAAATAATATTGTTTAAAAAAAAAATAAAGCTTGAAAGTAATTGTCATCACAACTCAACCATAGAATTATTATCCATGTAAATTTTAATTAACCGATTGTTATTACAAAATTTGCGACTCGATATAATTAACATTGTCCAGTATAATTTCAAGCAAATACAATAAACTTATGTAAACCAACATTAATCAGCTGAAAAGCAATAACTCTCCATCCGCAAACATTTTTAAGATTTTACCAGCGCTTTCAGTTCTGATTGTTTCGTGCTAATTTCACCAAACCTTTTATACTCGCAAAACCCATAACCGAAACTGCGAACGTTCTACCTCTCAGTCCCACATCAACATCTACCACATACATTCCACAACCACACAGCGACAAAAAGCTTTTTCCGATCCTTCGTACCTGTAGTCCCCTAGATACCGATCTCTCTTAATTCGTGCGGCTACTCATAGCACATATAAGTGCTCCACTTTATACTCCAACCCATATCACAGTCCACGTCCATTTTCACGGTCCTCCAAACGTCTTTATAACTATACTACATACAAACCAACTTAGTTGAAATCACACTTCTACCAGCTTCTACAGGTGCAACTGCATCATCATATAATAGTCCAAAAAAAGGTGAAAGTCGAGTTCTAATCTTTCTCACTCCCTCCCATTGCCGCTATCCTAGCACACACAGAGAAAGAGAGTTTATAACACACGCATGCGATCATCCACATCAAACACACTGTCCGGCCTCCTCCCCACTCTCTTACGCTCTCTCTCTCTCTCCCTCAACAGCGAGAGGAGAACGAATGGACGGAAACGCGCGGCAGACCGTCGCAGAGCTCTGCAGAGTGGCCGACGCGCCTCGCCCATACGCACGCGGTATATAAGTATAAGTAGTCGTCGTGCTCGTGAGAGAGAAGAAAAAAGGAAACGGTATATCGGGCATATTAGCCGTCGGCGCCGTGAGCGCGGGAGAGGTTATGCCGGAACGGCAGCAACAATTACAGCAGCAGCGTCTTCTCCGACGGCGGGACGATGCAGCCGCCAGCGCAACAGACACGCGCACAGGCGCTCGAGGATATCTCCGGCTGGGGGACCCAAGACGTCGTCGAGCTGCTCCGCAAGGTGAGTAAACTCGCCTGGAATGCGGCGCGTGCCCGTATATAATATATTGTATATATACGAGTGACTGCTGTGTGATATATGCTGCTGCGTTATAAGTAGTATATATATACACATGTGTATGCGCGGTTTTTTGTGAGACTGATGTGCGGTAGGTTTTTTTTCGGAGGAGAGAGAGGTGAGGTGAAATGAGTGATGGGTTTGGTATTGTGCGAGCGGTGCGTTGCGACGGTGGAAAAAGTATGGTAGAAATATAAGTACTCTATCTTGTGTAACGACGACGGTCTTTTGTGGTGTTGTTGTTGTTGTTGTTGTTATTGTTCAGTGAGAGACTCCAGTGCAGCCGGAATTCGCGAGTGCATTCATTGTTAGTATGGCTATACGACGGACGATTATAAATGTCTCGTCAGCTGATTTTCAGTTGTTGTCAGTTCTCGTGCGGCTTTGTTGTGCTATTTAAAATAGTTAGGTATAGGGTTTATTTCGTCGAGTTTGAGATGAGTGCTGGGTTTTAATTGTTTGATAGGCGTATGTATTGTTTATTGCTTTTGTTAAAATAACAATGTTTATAACCTCAATTTTTATTTTGTTAGTTAAAAAATTTATATTTGTAACTTGTATCAACTTGTTGATGGCGGCTGTAACTAAATTCAATTAACACGGTTCAACTCATTTATTTCTATCAATGGGGATGATAATTCTGTATCAAGATAAGTCTGTAGTATAGCAGCAGCGTTTTTGACCTTCTATGAATGATTTCACTGTTTTGAATAAAATTATAGGACAATGAACTGGCAGTATCCCAATTGTACAGTTTCCCGTTTTGTACTTTTTTATGACTACTTAACAAAACTTGGTATATTCATAGTTACTGTTATCTATTTAGAAATTTTACAAAAAAAAAAGAAAATATAAATTGAAAGACAAATTATTTGCGATTACTTTGTTTATAATACTTGTCAGCTACTGTATTATTATTTAGCATAAGCATCAAAATAACGAAAAACTTAATTAACATTCAGGATATGAATCTGCTTATAATAGTTTCTCTGCCATCTCCTTTCTTATAATGTTAGGAAGATCTTATCGCTGCACAATTTATTGTTTTCATGCTGCGCTGTAAATGTTGCTATTTGCTTGACTAATGCGCGTGGAATTTTTATTATGATATGCTTAGTAAAGTGTTTATTTACAGTTAATTTCGCGTTTAATTTAATTACTTCTAAAATCGTATATCGCATAGAATAAGCCGGTTAAATAAATAAATTTTTTAATTAAATAAATAAATTTTATAACATGTAAAATATTCTTATTATCAAGCTTTTGTTTTTTGCCACTATGGATCAATACCTACATTGCAACCTACAATAAGCGGTTGCAGATTCTTACATCGTCGTCATAACGACCACTGTATCAACAATCAAAACCTCTTACGCATTTCACGCATTTAGTAATAATATATTCATATAGAAAAAATACATGTTGCATCGAAAAAATTTGTATCGCGAATAGCATAAAAACATTGATATGCATAGATTTGCAAATATTTCCTTCAGCAATTCAACCATACGATTTTTGTAACCGTTACACGGCATACGGTACGGAATCGTAACCGTTTCAATAAATTTATGTTTTATCTCACATAAAATTGCAGATAATGAAAGCCAAGTGAATCGTAAATGATTTGCTATGCTACAAATTACATGCTATTGATTATACACTTCAATCGCTAACGATATTTCTTAGAATACTATATAAGAAACAAATCATTAATATTGTTATTTATCGTTACCATTGATTAAAATCAAATATAAATGACACCATCAGCTCCTTATACATATATGAATTACTTCGCAGTTGTTTATCGTATCTAATTTCTCTTTCTATACATTAATTTTTACAAGAATTATACTAAAACCATTAATTTTTCAAAACCTCTCCTCATAAATATTGAAACTTACACGCATTTAAACCACTCTACCATACTCTAAACCATAAAAAAACTATATCACGTCAATCACACTTGTCCGTTCCTCCACACCATCTACACGACACATCCTACACACATACACACACATACACACACGTGTTCATCCAACAACCCACAGTGACCGACCCGAATCGAGAGAATCGCGCTCGTTCGCGCGCATTATAAATCCGCGCTACTCGCGGCGCACGCAGCCTCGTTTATAGCCGTTCATGCGCATACTCTTCTCTATATACATCACGCAGCTTGCGAGAGATCTACAAGCAGCTGCGTGTGTATATACATTTGTAGCACACGAGGAGCAGCGCTTCGGAGAAGATAAGACCGAAGTTATATACCTACACGCGCGCGCTCTTGCTCCGAGCTAATTCCGTCAATGTTTCGTTGATTTGTGTGTATATACATGGGTAAGCTGGTCTGAGGTTTTTTCTTTCGCAGTATATATAGGGAAGAAGATATACATATACACATATATATGATAGTATAGTGTAGAGAAGAGTTGTGGTGTAAATAAATGCACCGAGAACCGTTGTTGTTGCATGGAATGCGACGCGACGACGTGTTGTTGATTGATCGCAGTGGTGCGGTGATGATGATGCATCACCGGTGAAACATTGAGTATAGACAAAGTAGTTGTTGATAAGAAGCTGTTGATTTGATTTAATGTAATAATAAAACTCAGGCTGCGATGGTTGTCGTCATTGAATTATTTTAAATTGCCAGCCAGTGCCGTCGTTGTGATTTGTAGGTATGTGCGTGATGTTTGTTGTCGATGTGCTTGTTGCTTTACGTGCCTTGATAGTTATAGATTAAAAATTTATTTGCATACGACATATGGATGCAATTTTATATGTTAAACCTTAAAAAACATGAAAAACCATCTGGTATTCTCTGATCGTGCATAGACCTAAACCTACCTGAATCATTATAAGCCACTCGTGCATGAGTAACATCAATAGCAAGGGAATTCCATGCGTGATCTCGGGTTACACGACAAGAGCATATCGCGCGCGGGAACAGAACACGTTCAACTCTTGATTTTGCAATCGTTTCTTATCCTTTCGTTACGCCAACCAATTGAATGATGGCACTTCTCGTTATTTACTGTATATAGAGCCGTGCGCGGCGCGGTCGGAGCAACGACTTTGAATTGGTAATAGCGCGCGGTTGCGCTGAACCATGTATATTTAGTCGATTGGAGATGTTTTAGGGGATTTTGTAATGGGCGAAGAGTCGTTGAAGCGTATACGGACCTTGGATTTTTGGCGTAAATTTTGAATGTGAATTATACCTGTTATGGAATACAAAAGGACAATAAACTTTTTAAATGGATATATACCTATTGATATATCATTCAATTCAAACCCGTAGTAAAATTAAAACAGTACAACTGTATAATGGTTATAAACACAGTTAACTATAATATAAGTATAGGAAAACAATCTTAAATATTGTATTATATATTCTTCATATAATATATAAAGTATCTTCTTTATAACATATCAGATGTTAGAATTCGCACTTACATTACATTATATCTCCACTTCTCTACCATATTAACCAGACATTCCTATTCTCCGCTTTCCACCTTTTTGTTTCACCTCGCACGTCGCGACCCTTTTGACGACCAGCCATGCGCAACAGCCTACACCCATATTATATATATATATATATATATATATATATATATAATATTCTCAAAATAACTTTCGTTAAATCCAGTCTTACGACCCTTACACACACATACATACACACGCACACAAGATGTATAACGAGTGTCACATACACGAGGGCATTCGCCTTGTCTCAGAATGCGCTTCGCAATAATCGTTAGCCGTATAAGTATATAACAACGAAGAGAAGAACCCCGCGCGGCCACTTGAACTTTTTGTGCGACTTGTGCATATATATAGTGTGTCCCCTTGTAGTCGTCGTCGTCGTCGTCGTTGTCGCGCCTCTCTTGCTATAATACGTGCGCCGCGAGACTTCTTAGGATTCGCGGTCACGTATATATACGAGCGAAAGAACAGCGCGCCGTATACACTTGTACGTTCTTTTCCTTTCTTTCTTTTTTTTTTTTTTTTTTTTTTTTTGACGGTCGCGGAATAGACGATGAGATGTGTGAAGTGTATATGCGGTGTGGATTGGAGTGTAGACTGAAATGTAGAAAAAACATGGTGTAGTGTTGGTAGATTTGGTTTTTGACGCTGATGCATGGTTGAACAGGTCGATGTGAAAAAGGTTTGATACCTTTAAATTTTCCTTCTTAAAATGACCTGCAAAGAATTCATTTTAATTACTATACTAATATGTAGAAGTTATATTTTATAAAAAATATGGACATTTCTAAAATTGATTGTAATTGTATTGGTCTTAAATTTTTCGTATTTTATGTGATTTCGGGCTGAAGAGTTGTGTGCATTAAATTTATTTGGGCAAATAATTTTTTACGGGTAAAAACTGCTGAGAAATCTTCAATTTATTAGAATCACATGAAATACGAACAATTAAAGTTCAATATGATTAAAATCCATTAATTTTCTATTTTTGAATTTACTATTTTTATAGTAGCAGTGAAAAATATTTAAAATTAAAATTTGCTATAAAAATCTTAAAATTACTATTTAAAACAGTAAAAATCCCTCATGTCAAGTGTGTCCCAAATCTACTATAGAAATAGTTAACTTTCTTATAAAAAAAGTAAAGTTTACAAATAAATTTCTCTCCGTGTATATAGTTTGAAAATATAACTTCCACATATCATTATAAGTATAATTAAAATAAATTTTTTCAGCTCATTTTGTGAAGATACATTTAAAGGTGTCAGGGGCCCCCTTAAGAATTGTAATTTACTTTAAAAGGATTGTATATGGTGCAAATGTACCAATCCATACAAAAATTGAGTTCCATTTATCAATCTCCCTATTTTCAACCATTCGTGTACCGCTATACATTGGACCAACCGCACCTATACCTCGCTTCTACAAAACGATAATCATCACGCGATATCCGCAGCTAATTAGCTTCGTGACCGTACCCATACCTCAATATACACACACACACATCGATTCCCATATTTTCCCGCCACGTCGAACAATCATATTCGCATTGTGTATATGTGTGAGATAAGCATGCGCACAGCGGTCGCACGTGCCGGGGTGAGAGAAAGGTGTATAATATATCGTGCCCTCGCACGCGCTCGCATTGTCTCGTTTACCGCGACCGCGAGAGAAGAGTAGATTCACTTTATCTCTCTCTCTCTCTCTCTCTCTCTCTCTCTCTCTCTCTCTCTCTTTCGTAAGAGAGAGCTCCACGGACAATTTATCCCGGTTTTATGCGCCGGCGAGCGCTTAATTAAGCGGATATATATAACGGTCGCTGTGTACATTTTTTTTAAAATTCTCGTTAAGCTTTTCGTGCATGTCGTATACACGTGTTTGAGTAAGTATATAATAAGTATACCTTCAAAATTCGTTATATGCTCGAGTCTCTCTCATAATATGTCACACGTCGTGTTATTGTTTATCATTGTTTTATAACGATTAATTCGCTACTTGTGAATCGCCAGAAACATTGTATACATATATACTTTCCCACTTCCTCTATTCTTTTTTCTTTTTACTAGAGAAAAAAATAAGACAATACGGGACGACAATAATTTGTCATTGTTATATACGTTAAAATTATCGGTTTTATATATACACACACACACACACACATACACACACACGTTATTCACGCAATGATAATACCCACGTTCTCGTTTTTACTTTTCTGTTTCAGAACGGAGTGGAGGAGGCATGCTGGAAGGTAGTCGAGAAACGGCAGATTGACGGGGACGAGCTGCTGGTGAGTATTACCTTTTTAATATACGCGTACTGTGGCTTTTTCACTTTAACATGTATATATTTTTTTCTTAATAAGAGAATGTTTTACTTATAACTGTTTCTACTACTATTTCTGTGTACAACGTTTATTAAACAATATTTTCATTCTTTACTTTCACGGATAAAACATATGTGGTTGTCAGTTATCTTTTATATTATAAATTAATTACGTTTAATTTCTCTTTTCGTTATTAACAATGCAGCTATCAACCAACAACCATATACCCAACGCGATCAGCCACACCTATTAACTTTACAAATCCCGCGTCATCCAAATTATCAACGACACCCTCATAATAATCGTAACTTAAAATCACATACTATACACGTAACCCCTATACATCATCACCGCATTATGCACGCCGTCCCCATCGAGTTTCCTATATATACATTATAGAACGCCAGAGCATAAACGCGCGGCAACTCGCTGCAACGTCTCTCTCTCTCTCTCTCTCTCTCTCTCTCTCCCTTTTTTACTTCGTAATACTTACATCGTGGCGACTGCGCCGACTCGGCTAATTCCTTTTAATTGCAGCACTTGACGGAGGGGAAGCTGGCGCTGTGGAAGAGCGATCTTACGCGGCCGCTGATATGGTAAGGAGCTCCACTTTTTCCTTCGCTCTTATAGCGGCTTTGACGGTGGATTTCGTGTGCGTTTATATACTGTACCATCGGTGAACGCGATCGTTTGAAATATTAAAGAGTGTTTGTATTCTTCGCTCGTTTTTTTAGTTGATTATTTTCAGGTTTTTGTTATAATTAAATTTAGTTATTTTATGTTCATTTCATATATGAATAAGACCGATAACCACTTTTCATTGTGCTGCATGTACCTATCCTCGGATTATTCTTAACTATAGAATGAATAATTCAGTTATTATTATCATTTATCTCGTTGTAGCGTGAACATTTATTGCTTTCTCTTTACTTGTTATGTATACGTTTACCAAAAAATTATTTAATAATGAATTTTCTCAAATGAAAAGTTTTTTCCATTATAATTTGAGAAGTTCAAAAACTATTTTAAAATGCCGAATATATATCGATGTGAAATCTATTTCAATAATTTTTACTCTGTTCAACATTTAACTTCCACTTGACATATCATTATTTATACAAAATATAAACTTTTTTCCAATCAACAGGAGTCTCTGGACGTTCGTCGAGGAACTAAAAAAATCGCCCGAGAAGTACGTCGAAGATAAGCATCAGGTACCGCAACCGCAGTTGCCAGAACCAGAACCAGTCCAATCACTTAACGAACAAAATCAGCAGCAACAGCAAGTGACTAATGTAGACGAGCTGAGCGACACCGGCTCCTGGGACACGGACTTCGAAGACGGCGTTGACGAACCAGGCGACGAGAGCAGTAGTAACACGACGCAGGAGGAAATGAAGACCAGGACAAATCCAGATTTCAGGAATAGCTTGAGATTGTTCCAGGAAGCGGATGCCTGCAGGGGATCTTCGTTCTCGTGAGTATTGAATCGAGAAAAAGTTGGGAGTTATAATGAGGAAAATTCGTTTTATATATGTGATGGTTTGTGATGCAGTGTGATGAAGTGGGTAGTACTTTGGACGTAAAGGAGGGAAAGTGAATGCACTTTCTAAATCAGGAATAATGCGCGGGTAAGTGCACGGAGAAAAAGAAATCAGTAAACATTACCGAACTGTCAAGTAACCCGGAGCCAGACTGGAAAACCTAAGCTTTTTACCAAACTTTTTAGTATTTTTTA
>JAYJLV010056580.1:0-18491 GCA_036873485.1 Torymus texanus
AAAATCCATGCATTACAGTTATATTTTTCACCTATTACTTACAGCTATTTTTTTTAGCTAAACTTTTTTTACCGGGTGTCCATGTCCAACTACTATTCGCGACCACTACTGCCTAAGAGAACCTTTTATCTTTACAGTTGCAAAAAAACTGTTATACCTCAAATATTAATACATTAGTTTACAGTACCATGCTTCTAAAAACCACTTTTGTATTCAAGGCATTATAACCGAAAATCGACTGCCTCAGAGGTATTTATAGGCGTTAAAAATCGTTTTTATAGGCCTAGCTTTTCAGAAATTTATTGTAGATCAAAATGTCAAATAAAAAACAATTTAAATATTATTTATAATTTATACATTAAACATATTTGTGTAAAGTTAAATCCTGTTAAGTTACAGTCCAAAATCGTCCATTTTTTTTACCGGTTTAACTATTTTTCACAGTTTTATTAATTTTTCTAGACATTATATGCTTTACAATCGATTTTTTGACATTTTTATTTATACTAGTATTCCTAAATTTTTTTATAGATCTTTCTCATAACGGAAAAACTGGGTAGGAATAATTAGAGGAGGATTTACTTTCAATTCTGATGGAATTGATCACACATTTCAGAAAACGCTTAAAACGCACTCATTCTGAGTGAAAAATGATTTTTACATATTAAATTTTTAATATATAAATTCTGAAAATTTTCACTCTGGTACAATTCTAAGGCTCTACCGAGTAGCGGCTATAGCTTCAAAATTATTTGGACTAAGGACGAATTTTAGTACTATTGGTTCATATTTACATTCAGGCAAAAAATGTGTTCATGGTTGTCTATAATGAGTAAAGTTGTAGGTAAGATACGATTTATTTTCAAGTTAATTGATATTTTCCACTATATTTTGTTCTACTTTCAAATAAATTTTAATAGATATAATTATCTTTAAATTCAAGATTCAAAATAATATCTAATTAAATAAATTTTATTAAGATATAAATTGTCTATTTTTATACGATCGAAGAAAATATGAAAAATATTAAAGTATTGGGTAATGGGATTTTTCATAATGTAAAACAATTGCAATATATTTGGCATCAAATTAAATTTTATTTTTACTTTCGTTAGTGCACTCTACTTTGTAGCAGTACGCTGCAACAACAATAATCATTCGTTTCTCAACCATGCTAACAATACTTTTCAATATAACAAAATATTTACAAAATTTTAATACTTCATCGCGGTATTACATTGCGAGTGATAAATTCAAGGAATGTAGACAATATCGGCGGAAGCCTTGTGGTTCAGCACCTTCTCGATAAAGTCCAGGTAGACGGTGACCCTGGTGTAGAGCCTCAGCTCAGGTGCTTGAGGCACGCATTTGAAGCTGGACTTGGTCTCCTGGTTGCAGCTGTTGGCCGCATTCAGGATACCGATGATGGTATTGTCATGTACTAATGGACTGCCACTGATGTCCTGTAAAGATAATTGGTTAATTAGTGTCTTGGTTTTAGGTTTAGGTCTAGGTTCTTCATTACAGTTCGCAATAACGTATTCAAAATCCAGCAGGATCGCGATTGTACATAAAAACTTACATTGTTGTATTCTGGGGCTTTGAGGGCGAAGACACCGCAGACGTTGCCCTTCGTGACAATGGAAGTAGCCTTCATCGAACACTCCTCGTTGGAGATAACCTTGGCTACAAGAGTGTTCAGCTTCTCGTTGCTGTATCCAGAGATGACAGCTTGATAGTCTTCAAAGTCGTTGACCGGCTCGGGGAGATTAACCTGACGGTAAAGACGATCGTAAGCGAGGTCGAAGGCACGTTGTACTTTGAGAATAGCAATGTCGTGCTCGTGGTGACGGCAGGGCGTTGCAATGTAGTCTCTGGGGTACATAACACGCTTGACAAGCGAGAACAGACGCTCCTCCTTGTAGTCCATGTTTGCTGGGGGTGGACTGTCGGCACCGCTCCTCACGTAGAGGGTGCTGACCGTCTCGTCGATGACACAGTGAGCGGCGGTGATGACATGGCGTGCGTCGAGGATAGCACCATCACATACGTGAACGAGCGCGTCGGTCTCGGGGTTGTGACGCAGGATGTCGACATGGTAGCGTGGACGGGGTTGTGTCACCTCGGGCTCAATTGGTTTCTGCTCTTCCTCTGATTCCTTTGTCACGGCTACGAATGAAAACATGATTTGTAAGAAGAGTTTTGTGTTTCGATTTACTACATATAGTTAAATTTTAGCCTCGGTAAATTTTATCAGGTAGCGATTGTAATCGTGCGACCAGCATTGAAATCACTCTCAAATATAATTTAAACGTTTCGGTTTCATTGTAGAAAATCTCTGAATTTTTTTTTAATTTATGACAAGGCGCAATGTTTTAATTATAAATAGATCTTTTCCTTTAACCGTTGTAACTATGGAATAAGAAAATAGCGAAAGAGTAAATTAATCTTACCATCAATGGATTTAGCGAAGGTGGCACTCGCAAAGAGTGCGAGAAGAAGAAGAACTGAACTGCGGCAGACCATTTTGTTAAAATCAAGTAACAATTTGCGATTGCTCTTACAACTCCTCGTTGTAATACTGATCGTTGCCAAGTACAGTTGGCGAATGTGACTTTTTCAAACCCACCCTGGCGCTTAAATACTCGGCGCCTATGCCCCAAGAGGCAAACAAAAATCACCACAAGCTTCTCAGCCTTTGAACACAGAAACAAAAGCGCTCATTACCCCGTACACCGCGCAATGCGCACGTGCGTCATCCGGACCAACACAAAGATTTTTTGCAAAGCTCGCGCAATAGTTGAGATAAGACGAAAATAATCGGGCGCGTGGCTACGACGACCAATCGTCACCTTCGATGTCGCGTGTATCATCGCAATCAGCAGATGTGATTGTTTGATTTGCCCCCATCGCGAATAGTGGCGCGAGCACGCGCTCGCGTGCGCCTGATGCATACCCAGTGCGCATACTTTCTTTTGTCAAGCTCCAGCACGAGCTTCAATGACCCTGTGGCTGTTTATTTTTTACTCTCCTCCCGATGATTAGTATCACGGGTTAATTGGGCGGAGAAAGATCGATGATATTTGCCCCAGCGTGCGTTGCGGGCTAATGTTTCAACAAATGATCAAGCTCGTAGAACGATTTCTTTTTGATACCTTTCAGTAGCTTGGCACTTTCCTTGAGCTTTGCTTTGTATGAAATTGAAGAAGTTGAAGACGGTAAAATCATTTTTACAAGTTGTAGTAATTGATATTTGTGAGATGATATTTTTCTCTAGGATAGTTTATGAAAAAATCGTAAAGAATTTGATCGTATTCCAATATTGAATAATTTTTCAATATTTTATCGAATGATTTTACTTATACAATTTTGAAATATGACGAAAACTAAGGATTTCATATTAATAAATATTAATGTAATATATATGATACATTGAAAAGTATGATAAAAGTTTTACTTTTTTACAACAATAATTACATTTTTTTCCTGTGATAAATTGACTTTGTACTTCTTAAACGAAGATAAAATGCTCTTAATTTTTCTGGAAAATATGAATCGGATCATGTAAAGCTAATATTTTATCAGCTTTCATAAAAGATTGGGTATCACTACTCATATATAAACGATCAATTCAAGCTAGAAAGTCTTAGTTGATTTTTGCGATTAATCTTATTTATCTAACCATACATTTTACTTTACAGTTTTTTTCGGAAAAATGAATTACCGTCATCCGTTGCTATTCCTGATTGGAGTTACTTTAAGCATCTGCTATGCGGAGGGTGAGTCTATCTTTACATGCATTCCTTTTACATAAACCCTTTTTAAAAGATAACTATATTTTAACAAACTTTTTCGACATTCTGCAGATGTAACCGAAGACCCATACAACAACGAGATAATCCATGATTACAGCAAAAGCCGTATCATCAATGGAGAGGCGAGCGCCGAAATCAACTACCGCTACATGGTCGCGGTCATGGTTATCGTTAATGGTGTGCCATTTCTGAAGTGCGGCGGTGCTATTATCCACAGGCGCTATGTTCTCACCGCCGCGCACTGCGTCGACAAAGTCAAGAGTTCGGATATCGTAATTAGAAGCGGTGGTGTCATTGGTGCTGATCCGAGCCAACCACACACCGAGCCTAGATCCTTCCATAAAGTTGTGAAAATATTCACACCTAAAGTCTATTCCAGTCTGCCCTGCAGGAAGCATCAACATGACATTGCCATTCTTAAGGTGAACAATGTTTTTTGTTTTCAAAATTCATTCTTTATATATGTGCCCTTAATCTTGACTTCGAACCTCTCAAAACCTGATACCTGATATTTATAGGTATAGAAGTGTGGCACGAGAGTCATTATTGTTTTAAACTGAAAAACATTTTTTATTTAAGGTAAGAGAAAGTTTCGACCTTGCATACGACAAGCGATACAGGAAAGTCAACCTGCCCGAGTACGATGGCGACTACGAGGGTGTACTAGCTACATTCACTGGCTACGGAGCTGACCTGGTCCATCCGATTTCTCGCGAGGAGTCGACTGAAAAACCTGCGTTATCTTATCCACAACAACTGCTCTCTCTGCAAACCACTATCATTTCGAATGAGGAGTGTCAGGAAGCAGCGAGCGTGATCGTAACCCCGGGTAATATCTGCGCTACGCCTCTTGATGCTACTACTCATACCTCCATGGTAAGATCATTTTAGAAAATGTTTACGAAAGAAAAAATTTCTCAAGTAAAATTGTATATTAAATTTCTTTTACAGGATGATGACGGTGGTCCTCTCGTTCATGATGGTGTCATCTTAGGCATTTTGAATGGACGAAGAGACAAGCTTGCTAAGGGCAACGTCGAAGTATTTACCAGAGTTTCGACATACATTCCATTCATTAGGAGTGTACTGGAGCATCAAAATACTTACAATATGAAAATTGACTAACTCCTACAGAAGTTCATCAAATCTTTGACATTTAATTTTTTTCATGACAGTGTGTACATAGTTGTTTCATATAAACTAAATAAAATACATTTTAAAATAAAAATAACAATCATATTTATTAAATTCCTTAAATAATAGCCAAGAATGTTGAATTCACATAGTCTTAATAAAGTTTTTTACTTGTAAGCTTGAATATTTTCTATCTCCTTCTGTTTTTGTGTTACACATCTAAAATGTGCGTTTTGCTAAATCTAAAATGATATTTACACAGATATTGCCAAATCAGAAAATTTGTTATCCTTACATTGCTTTATTGACGATGTTTGAATGTCTCCAACTTCGTTGGGCTTAAAAAAAAATTTTTATTTTTTAAAAAAAAGCTTCGATTTATCAAAGATTTTTTCATTTACAATTTTTAAAATTTTTCTTTAGAGAGAGTAAAGCTTTGGATAATGATTTATTTAACTTGAATATGCCTATAAATCGTCGTCTCAAGAGCTCGCTGTTGATTCCGATGTCAATGTTACAATAAAATTTGTTCATCGCATTTCTTATTTGATGCAAATGCATTACTTTTGTAAATTGTCAAACGTTTTCTGTTATATATTACTTTCGACTATAAACGAAATACAAGCTTTTTTGACTGTATAAAACTTGCGACTCGCTGAAAATTAAAAAAAAGAAAAATTGTTCATTCCAATATCGTCTTAAATACGTGTAATCAGTTGTTCGAATTTTGAGTCTTTATATATCAAATAATTTTTGAGAAATTAATTCAAGAATGCTAAAACATTTTCGTTAATAGGAAATAACTATTTGGAGATAATTGGTTATGAAACAAAACAAAAATCGATGAAAACTTAAATCAGTCAGTGAACCGAGTTTTTTCTTTAATTTAAGACATTGCAATAACGTTACTAATTTAATTTTATCGCACGTGTACTTCATATAGTAGTTCTTTTAGGAATTCCAAAACTCTGACATTTTTTTCAAAATTACATGAAGTATGTATATATATGCATACATAATAAAGATAAAAGAAGTATCAATATAATAGCAGCTGCCGTTTCTTCATCTCCATCTATCAATCTTTTCATAACTATTTCCAAAAATACTCATATTTGACGCACGTTTTCTTTCGTTACTTATCTTGTTAATCATACAGCGAGCCAATCTTCTGTTTCTACTAGGAAAATTTGGTCTTTACATCAGACCATTAGTTCGTTCCCTGCGGTTCGTACTTTAGTTTGAATAACAATGGTTTTAGTGTGTGCACACTACATGAAATATAGCGATTGCACGATTGTTAATTTCACTTGTTTTTCAATTATCGCCAGCGCGTGTCCATATATTATGCAAGAATTTGACAGGTGGGGGGGCCCATTGAGTATTTAAGGACTCTGTAAATTATGCAACGACCATATCATTTTGTCACCTCATTTGGTCCAGTTTACATTTAGCTAGTGTCAAAATGTATGGTCCTAGGTTATTGATCTTTTTCATTGGACTTTTAATAACTTTTTCGCTGATTGTCGGTAAGTTGCGTAATCATATGAAATTTGGTTTAATGTTGTGTTATTGATAAAAAAGATTAATGGTCTAACAACAATCACCTGTTGATATTCGAAAATGATCAGAGATAGAATCTTGAGTTAAAGCAAAGTTTTCATTATGTAGCTGAGGATACTCTGCAAAATGAGACAACGACTCTTGAAGAATCAGCCACCACGATCGTAGAAGCAATTGCGGGTCTTCCTCACAATGAAACCAGGATGTCTAGGAAACCCCGAATCCTCGACGGTGAAATGGCCCAGGAGCCTGAATACCCGTATATGGTATCCATCATGCGCATAGTTCGGGGTCTCCCAGTCCTACTCTGCGGTGGCGCCATCATCGATCGCAGACACGTCCTGACAGCGGCTCACTGCGTTGACCGGATCCGCAGTTGCGAACTCATTATCAGAACCGGAGGTGTTAGTGGGCCTGTCAACTATAGCCCACACCTTGATCCCAGAACCTTCCGCAACGTGATCAAGTCGTTTGTACCGAGACAATACTCTGGTATGAGTTGTAGAAGACATCTACATGATATCGCCATTTTGAAGGTTTATGTGAGCTTATTCTATGCATGAATTTTAAATGATCTAGAATGACTATCATATAAGGAGAGCCTAAATCTCATATAAAAGCTGCTAAGTGTTGAAATATTCTCATGATGCTATACGCCAGTTAAAAAACAAATTAACATAAGATGCAAATAGTCTTTTGAAATTAAAATGATTTCAGAATTAAAATATTCAAATGAAATGATTAAGACTAAAAACAGCTGTGAATAAGAAAGCAAACTTTTTCCTTATTTTTCATCTGCAAAACAATCTGAATTTTATAAATAATTTTACGTATGGAATGTCACAAACATCGCACATTCGTTGTTTAATAATTTGTAATTGACGTAACTTATAACCCATCAGATCACTTACTAAAATAAATTTAATTTCACAATTATATCACGCTTATTGAACGTGTAATAATAACACTAAAACATATGTTATTGCAATTACTTTCAGGTAAGGAAAAGCTTTGATCTCAACGATGACAAGCGCTTCAAGAAGGTCAACCTACCAGAGTTCGATGGAGACTACGAGGGCCTAAGTGCTGTCTTCACAGGTTACGGTCCTGATTATGCAAAGGCAGCCACCACCAATCAAACCCAGGGATTGAAGAACAACTATCTTCAATACGTAAACCAGCTACGTTTTATGAAAACGACTATCATCTCAAACGAGGAATGCCAGGATAGAGTTGACAACGTAATCACTGATGGTACGATCTGTGCCATGCCGTGGAACCCTACTTCCCATTCTTGTTTCGTAAGTTCAAAATCAGTTTCTTTTATATTTATGGACAATTATTCTTGATTATGGAAGAATAAAGAATTATTTCTGATCTGTTTTTTAGGAAGACGGAGGTGGTCCCCTTGTTCGCGAGGGAACGATTATTGGGATATTGAATGACCGCAAATGTAATATCAACCAACCTGAAATTTTTACGAGGGTTTCACATTACCTTCACTTTATTAATACCGTTCTGACACACCAAAGTTCAGCAGATGTACTTATTTATTAATTTTGAATAAACGATATAAGTAGAATTGTAGTTTAGTTATAGTTTTTATAATAATGCTTTTTGCAGTATTGTATATTAGATCTGCGCATTTTATCGATTTAATAAAATTAAAAATTATTTTTTATACTTAATTAGGAAACTGTCTCAATCTTATTCTATCCTTATGCAACAATTTTAAATTAAAACGAAAGAAAAGTATCTCTCGTAACATTTGCAAAGTAGTTATAGAGCATTCTTAAGAGCAAATAAACTGATTGATACACGTTTTTATAATGGATAATTATTAAACGAGTATTCTTAGAAAATAATAATTTTTTCGATTGGTGATTATAGTTCCTCAGATGTTATTGAAGATTAATGCATATTATTGATTCTCATCGAAGACTAGCGTGTTTCGACAGATGATATATATGTGTGTTTGTGTGTGTGTGTGTGCGTGTACAATTTTATTATGTATTTTGGAAAGTATCGAGAGGGTTATACCTAAAAGCAGGTAACACTAAGGAAGCATACATAACTTCAATTAGACTTCGACTTGCACTGCAGGACTCCGGTGTTAAATATATTTGTGAAAGTGGCTATGAAATTTCATTAAAATCTAAAGTCTCGTTAAATTCTTCTAAGGGTAGTGTTGGGACATTTAGACTAGTTACAGACGGTTAGAAGGGCTGGTAAGCCCTGAGGCCATTTAACCTAGTCTCTATTAAGAGTGTTGTATTCTTAGAATATTGTTTACAATGGCTTAGGATACCTTCTATAATTGTTAATGCGTTATAGCCTGAAAAATTAGAGTTCGACCCTCGTCGAACTATTGCAGGTACAGTATATGGGCGATGGTTCTACTAATGAGCACCCGGGAAACGATGATAGCGAGATTTTTTCGATCGATGGTACCTAGTGCACATCAGATCCCCTTCCAAGAGGATATGACCAAGATTGTAGGCATACTTCCTAATCTTAACGGTTCTCGCTCTTTCAAGGTCCGACTTAATACTATGTATGATAAAAGCTTCAACTCTAATACTATACATATCTCAAAATCGGCACGTATCGTCTTTTTAGAATTCCGAACACGCGTGAACATTGATTAATCAAACGTGTGCTTAACATTTCAGAAAGTTCCTAACAAATTTATTTTATGACACATGACATTTAAGTACCTACACGGTTTACCCCGAGTGAGAGACCCTGGTGCTTGTTAGCCTTTTTCTTTTTAATCTTCCTAAATAATTTGTTTTTATTCTTAATATCAGCTTACTGACACTCCTTTTTAGCTTTTAATAAGAATTTTTAAAGTTGCGTTAGTAATCAAACTTATTTTTAAAAATTAACTTCAATTAATTTACGTAAAACTTTACTCTTAAAACTTGTTTCTTTTTGTTTATAATGATTAAAAACCTCGGAAAAAAGAATATTACGTTATCAAACTTGAAACAAAGTAATAATATTAATTTTCTTCTATTTTGTGATAAGACTAGTTAATTTGCATGTGACATGTAATAATACATTCAACTTTTAATTTATGTAACGTATCTGTTGATAAGAAGATCCTAAGAAATTTTCATATCTGAATTATGTAATATACTATTCATATAATTATACTTATACAATGACTGATGTAAACTTTCTTTGAGATGGAAACAATGCGAAATCGTTTAATTATAACTTATAAGATATAATAGAAAATAGGTAAGGTTTTATTATAAAAAATTTCATAAATCAATTTATTACACTTACATATAACTACATTAATTTACTTATAAATATTTCATTTTCATTGTCTACATATAAATAACAACTAGACTCTTTTTACATTTGTCTTCTATTTATTTGAGGATAAGGAAAAAATTCTTTTCTTATCATACATATTCAATTTCGAAGGCAAATTCATTGTTCAACACTTTGTGGATGAAACCCAAATAAGCTGAGACACGGGTGAAAATTTCTGGATGGTCGTGAATACACTCATTAAGGTGGCTGTTGCGGACTCCAACGACGACGCCATCATGGACAAGGGGACCACCGCTATCTCCCTATATGTATAGATAGATTTATAAAATGTTCATAATGAGTAAACGTTATTTTTTGTATTGTAAAATATTATAACTTACAACGCAGCTAAATCCATTCGGGTTCTGTGGTTGTGTGCACATGTTTCCATTAGTCACAATGACGGACGATTCTCTCTTGCAGAATTCTAGAGACAATACTTTAGTTTCCAAAAATTTCAACTCGTTCGGATACTTGAATACTTTTCTAACAGAGTTAGATGTTTTGTTCTTCACAATTACAATCCTCTCCACTCCGTAACCAGTGAACGTAACATCGTATCCTTCATAGTCATTTTCATACTCAGGAAGATTGACCTTTTTAAAATTTTTGTCATCAGCTAAGTCGAAGTTTTTTGAGACCTAGAAAAACATTATACCTTGTTATATCTTTTGAAATTTGAAAACGTCAATATCCAGATAGAGATAAATCAAGTTTACCTTCAAAATAGCAATGTCATTTTGATGATGGCGGCAAGACGAAAAGTAATAATCCTTCAGATACATTATTTTTGAAACCTTGTGGAAGACGCGTTTATCTAACCATGGTTTGGACGAACCCTTGCTCCATCCGCTGCGTACTGTCAGACTGAGCTTATCGACGTTGTAAACGCAGTGCGCAGCCGTAAGGACATAGTTACTGTCAAGGATGGCTCCACCGCAAATATGTTCGGTCGTTTCATTGGGATGAACTTTAATGATAGCTACGTGATATCTGTGCTCGTGCATAGTGTCGTATTGGCCCTTGAAGATTCTGCTGGTACGACCGTCTTCTAAACACGTAAAAGTAAAATATTGATTTAGTACGCTTTTTTAAAGGATTATTATTGATATTTTTTGTTATAGATATGTAGGCTTTAATAACTCTTGAACTTACCTTTGAGATTCTTTTCTTTATGGTGTTTGTGGCAACTAATTAATGGAACAGTTACGTTGATTAAAATGAGCAGTGATAAGAATTTTAAATTCAACATTTTGGGTGCAGTCCTCCACGCTTAGTTCGAAATGATCATCAAAATGTAACCACTTCAAAACTAAAGTCTTTCTTAAATACTCAAAATACACCCCACCTTTAGATTATGCTAATCTCCTACTGTGAAGAAAATAATAATTACTTTGCCAAGGTCACTGACTTTAATTCACGAAAGACAATCAGCATGCAAATCGTTTAAAAATATGTACGCAAAATCTGGTATCTGTGAAACGCGAACGTATATCACAGATTCTTATCAGTCAAACAAAGAACTGAAACATGTTGTACGTCAAGAGAGATGTAACGGAAAAGTGCCTTATTAAACACGTGGTGCCAAAACTACCGTCTTCGTCGTCAATCTCAAATTGAATAGTTAATAACTGCGTTGTGCAAATATGATTTGGGTAGAACGACCTTTCCCCTTTCGACTGCTGCTCAAAATTCAAACATCAAATTGTCATCGAATTAGTTTCGCTCAATTAAGGACGTAAAAATAGCCTTAAAGTTGTTAAATACTTGTAATTGTCGAATCTGACGTAATACAGTTAATGTAGAGAATGTTAATATGTCGTTAAAATGACAGGTTTATTGTATTGATCGACTTTTATATTACGAAAGATCTGTTTAACAATTTTATAATACTTGTTACCTCTTTGGATTCAACTACTGACGATTAATCTTTAATATTAAATGGAAATTAAATACGAAGCTTCTACATATTAAAGTACCTATTATAAAGTTTTATAATAACACTTTGTAATAAAAATTATTTTTAAGCGATAAAGAGTTTTAATAAAATTTGAATTTACGTACATTGAATATTCAAATAATAACTGATATTTCATGCAGGTTAGAAAAATGAAATAAGTGAAATATACAAAGAAATTATATTAAAGACATTTATTTTATACATTTATACACATTTTTCCAGTCGATCTTATTTGTATTTAAATAAAGTTTCAAATTATTGACTTTGATATACTATTACGAGTATCCAGTAACTGCGTTTACATATTTAATTAATCTTATATAATATATACAATGTCATAAGAGTTTTCTTGATTCAAAACATTGTTGATGAATTTTAAATATGATGATACCCGAGTGAAAATTTCAGGCTCGTTGTTGATACATTTGGTGTTATAACCATTTCGGATTCCAATCAGAACTCCGTCGTACACTAGTGGACCACCGTCGTCACTCTAAAAAATAATATTTTTCTCATAGTTTTGTCTGATAACTTAGTTAATAAAAAATGATTTTAAACAAAGTAAAATTTACCAAACAAGAGGATCCACTGTGATTGATAGATTGAGTACAGATATTTCCCGTTGTTATTACAGCGGAACCGCTGCGTCTGCAATCTTCATTTGAAATAACACGGGTATTAACGAATTTCAGTTTGTCAAAATTGACAGGGGCTTTCTTATCGATCTCTTCGGAAGTACTCTTTACGTTGGTTTCGTGAAACCCATAACCCGTAAAGATAGCTTCATTATTTTCGTACTCTTTATCGTACAACGGCAGATTAACTTTTTTGTAGAGAGTTCTATCAGCTAAGTCGAACCTATTTTCCAACTAGAAAAAAGTTAACATGCAAATTTATTCAAAAGAGTTCCTAGTCGCAGGAATTTAATAATTTTACTTCGATTCACCTTCAACAAAGCAATATCATGCTCATGATGGCGACAATGAGCGTGAAAGTAATCCTTTGGATAGGTAATTTTGCTTATTTTGTGAAAGCTCGTCTTTTTCTCGTGTGCTACAACTGTAGCTATGCTAGATCCACTTCTGATCAGCAGTTCACTTTTTTGCAAGCCATAGATACAATGGACAGCGGTCAAAACGTAACGGCTGTCAATAATGGCCCCACCACATATAATTTCAGTCGTCTCATCTGGTAAAACTCTCAGAACTGCCACGTGATACTTCAATCCGTTTGTACCGTCGGAGTTTTCTAAGGAAAGCTGTTTACCTAAATAAAAGAATTAGCACGTTATGATGACCATGAAAAATATTTGTTATATATGTGCCTCGAGATGTATCACATCGTGATCAAGATATCTGGTTAATCTAATTTTCGAAATAATTTAGAAAATAATGTACAGGATAACTAATATTCTCTTTAGCTATTGTCATAGTTATCTACGAGACCCAATAATCATACTTCATTTGAATTACTGACAATACTGATTAGGGTTAATGAAACTATTCTCGCATGCAATGTCAAAACAATATTGACAACTATAAATATTTGAAAAAAAAATTTTAACGTACCATTAATAAACGGCAGGCATACGGCAGTACCGATCAAACACAATAGTATATTGCAATTAAACATCTTTAAAGATAGTTGTACTGCTCCGGCACTGAAACTGCTAAAAGATACATTCACGAGCACGGTTAAACTCAATATTATCAGCGATTTGAAATACTGAAATGTTTTACCATTAAACTTATATAGTTGGTTGCACAATCAGAAAAAATATTGTTTCTATTTAAAAAAATTTAAATTATTTAAACAAAATTTCCCTTCAAAGTGGTAGTGAATACACACAATTTGTTTATCAACTGTTCAGTCAATCCGGCGCGTGAGAAGCGCTCGGATGATATGGGAAAGAGAAAGTCACTCGTCGTCTAACACGAAAAGTGATAAAAGAACATCTGCTCGTGTCACGTTACCTAATTTTAAACATTATGAAAATCATATTTTGGCGATCTTTATCCAGTCTATTAATACACATAGTAATTTACGCATAAAATTCGTAAGTATCTTTGATTTGGCAGTCTTCAAATTTCTTTACTAAAAGTTATTTCATAGTGCGTATATTAAAGATTAATATTAATAGATATTCCATAAAAGAAGAGCTGTTTCCCTCCATCATTTAAATATAGAATTACTCTTTTTTTATAAAAGAAAACTTTTTAATGAAGCTTTATTTTGCTAAAATTATAAGATTACGAATATGTATTCCAATATGATACACTTTGTTCAAAATCCGAAGTTATGAATCTTCTAATAAAATATATTAATAAAAATCTTAATATATTTTAAGCTACACTACTATAAATCACCAAAGAAACTTTCTGATGCTGCTACATATATTTTGAAGAACGATAGCACGTACTCATTAATTTTCCAATGGATTTTGACTATTATTATTTCTTAATTTAATATTATTGTTGTAAAACTGCTATTATGTATAATAAGTGCTCATCTCTAATAAAAACTTTATCAAAATATAATGTCATAATTATTTTCTTAACTTATTTCGATATTTTCTACATTATAAAACCATAAAATTAATCCTATTTGTTTGTTTTTTCATAGTAAACAATCATAATTTATTTTTCGTATTACGAAAAGCAAAGAACCGTCAATCTGCAAAAAAAAATCATTATGTGATTCTTCTCTTTTGCATTACTGCTTTAACAAATGCTTGAATCATAAAAACGTAAGCGTTTAACGCATCGGAGAAGGCTTGCACATGCGACGACCTCATCAGTTTTCTTGACGTTTAGACTACAAACGCTCAAACTCGTAAACTCGGAATGTGTATTTAAATTTGTTTATTTTTTACGGTAGTTAAAAGCATAATCTTTTAAATTCCATTAAAAATGACTATTAATTTATTGGTATCTTAAAAAAAAGTAATAAACTGTTATTAAATCAAAGTGAAAAATAAACTTATAATCTTATGATCTAAATACTCATCAAATACCAAGGGTGAATTTTTTTGTATATAACTAAAGAATGAAAAAGTGAATGGTGTAAAGTTCGCGTCCCTCTCAAGATGTTAACAGTAATATTACTTGGCGTTGTATTGACACTTTGTGTCTTTCATTACTTCACACGATGTAGCAGAATGGCCAAACATATTGACAAAATTCCAGGACCATTTGCCTGGCCAATGGTCGGCAATCTTCCAATGTTAATGATACCCCATGGTAAGGACTATTGTAAAAGTCATATAAGAATTATATAGCGTTCATTTTACACCAAAAGAAAATTTAAAAGTTTAAGCACAAATTATAATTTTCGTAGATAAAATGTGGCCTTTATTACATAAGTTACAAACAACCTACTATCCTATATTTCGAATTTGGACTACCCATAGAGTTGTTGTATGCATTTTTCATCCGGACGATGTTGAAGTATGCCTCTGCTTCACTTATTTCTTTATTTTAGTTATTTTATTTAAAAAATTTATTTTAATCTATGAATTTTTAATCAGATACTACTTAGCAGTATACGACATATAGAAAAAAGTGCTATGTATAAACTGCTTCATGTATGGTTTGGTACTGGTTTATTGACAAGTACAGGTAAGCTAAAAATTAATTAAACAATTTTAAAGTAATATGCCTTTTAATAATAACCATGTATTAATATATAAACCAAATGCAAAAGGTGCAAAATGGCAAACAAGACGGAAAATATTGACACCTGCGTTTCATTTTAATGTTTTGCGAAAATACGTCGACATAGTGATTGAAAATTCTGAAAAAGTAGTCAAACTTATAGAAACACAAGGTGACTCTATTCAAAATATAACGCAAATTATTACGGACTGCACTTTGAATATCATCAGTGGTAAGATCTCCATGAACCTTTAATTTTTCTATTTTATAAAAAAAGCTTAATAAATAATATAGGATCCTGTATTGCTATAGAAACAGCAATGGGCACATCACTGACACATAATAGTGATAAAGAACTACAATTGAAATATAGAAAAGCTGTAAATGATATGGATGAAGTTTTAATATACAGGTGAATACTTTTTAATAAAATTATTGTAACATAATAAATTGTACAAGTTAATTGTCCTTTGTCGCAGACTAATGCGACCATGGCTTCAAATCAGATGGACTTTTCGTTGGACGACGCAAGGTCGTAAACAGAAAAAAGCTTTAAAAATTATTCATGAATTCAGCAAAAGAGTATGTTTAGGAATGACTTTTAAAAAGCAATTATGAAATAGTTCAGTTAAATTTTGACGCATAACTATTTTTTAGATTGTAAATGAAAGAAAAGAATATCACGAGAAGACAAATGGTCATTACCTAAAGGAATTTGCACGGAATGGTTCCGATAATCAAGAAGTAGATTTCGAAATTGTCGGTGGTTAGTAAATTTTGTTATAAAAAGCGTATATAAATACTTAAATATTTACTTCAATTCACAGTTCGCAAGAAACGTCTTTCTATGCTTGATCTAATGATTGCAGCTCAAAGAGCTGGAGCTCACATAGATGATGCAGGAATTAAAGAGGAAGTTGATACGTTTATATTTGAAGTAAGTTAATAAATTTTATATTTAGGTATTCATCTTATAACATATGTACTATTTCACAGTGGTGTTTTTTACAGGGCCATGATACTACGGCGATGGCTTTATCTTTTGCACTGTTACTGATCGCTGAATACAGGGATGTTCAAGAAGATATTATTTTTATTTAATATGAAAATTGATTAAAATTTTATATCTATCAACATTTTGTTTAATAGGAACGAATTCTATCTGAGGTGAATGAAGTCCTTACTACGACTAATGGAAAAATAGGCTTATCAGAAATCCAACATTTCAACTATCTGGAACTCTGTATTAAAGAATGTATTCGATTGTATCCAAGTGTACCGTTCATTTCCCGGAAGATTAGAGAAGATTTACAATTGAGTAATTAAGTAACAATATTATAGCACATACTATACTATCATATCTTTTATGCAAATACGTACAACTTAATTTCTCTTTTTAGAAAATTATCTGATACCAAAGGGTACGATGCTACAGGTGAATATTTTTTCACTTCATCGTGATCCTAATTTTTGGCCAGATCCAGAGAGATTTGATCCTGATAGATTTTTACCAGAAAGATTCCAAGGCCACCATCCATTCTCTTACATTCCATTTAGCGCTGGACCACGAAATTGCATCGGTACATTAATATTTTCAATTTCTATTTTGTTTCTCATATTAACCCCTTGACTGCTAATGGCAGAAAAATCTATCAAATCATAAGTGGCCAAAAGTGCTTGATAGAACACACCATTCTTAGCACACAAACATTTCTTAAAGCAACAGTCAAGAGGTTAATAATAATAATAAGTAGAATTTCGAACTATAAAGAATATCTGCATATTGATTTTCAAGAACATTATTTGTGTATTACAGGTCAAAAATTTGCTATGATGGAATTAAAATCAATTATTGCTCACCTTATCTATAATTTTTATTTGGAGCCAATTGATCTCGCCCACGAAGTAAATATCATACCTGATCTAGTACTTAGGCCCTCACGACCACTTTATGTTAAGTTTGTATCGATCAATAAGTAATATATATCCTAATATTTATTTCAGACAAATTTTATTAAATGTTTTTTATAAAATAATTCTTTTAATTATTATTTTAAGTTGTGCAAAATTTCTTTTCTGCTTAAATGTTTCTTGTACGTCGTCATTGTAATTAATTAGATTATTACTTTTTTACGATGATTAAATAGTCTTACATTTATAAGTATTAAATATAATAATATTCTAAACTTATAAATCTAAATAAATAATTAAATTTTTCGAACTAGGAGGAAAATTTGAACTCTAATACTATTTCATTTCCTTAAACAACGCAATCCCACTATAAGTAGTGCTATAGGTATTTTTCGGGGTTGTCATCCACGTGGCAACTCTCATATCCGAAGTCCTAACACCATTTATAACATTCTTAACAAACTTCGCATATTTCGCGACCCTGGTGTATACAGCTGGAGATACACCTTCTGTGCAACCTTTTGGACTGTAAGATAATATCCCGATTGCGAATTTTTCATTGTAAACTAATGGACTGCCACTGTCACCCTATGAATAAAAGCATTTATATAATTTTGGTAGAACTTTAGATCAGTTTTTTAAGCAGATTTTGTAAAATTTACCGAGCAGGCGCCTTCAGGAACGTTAGGATCACGTTGAATTATAGCAGCGCATAAGTGAGATGCAAGAATAGGTTTCTCAAATGATTTCGCACAGTCCTTGTTGCTTACGATTTTTGCTTTAGCAACTCGCAGCTTGTCTGTCGAAATTCCGCCGTACTCAATTATCTTGTGGGTCTCCGGATCTTCGTAGATCGAAACGGAGTTGTAGCCGTAGCCTGCTAAATTAGCTTCCGCGTCAACGTAGGAGAGATCAGATGTCGGTAATTCTAATTTACTTAATAAAGGATTGGTGTCCAGTCCCAATTTTGTCTGTAACTGAAATGAAAAATAACAAGCGACAATTAATTAATTGAATCTTCATCTACACTTTTGTGCAAATTTATATGCTAGCAATAGATAACACAGCCACACAAAAAAAAGAAAGTGGTCAAACCCAGAGCACTGACTATCATATCCTTATGTATTTTGA
>JAYJLV010056601.1:0-18488 GCA_036873485.1 Torymus texanus
AATCGTGTTCTTGAAAGGCAGTGTCGGCCATGGTGGCCACTGCACTTTCAGTTTAAACTACTGCACACTAAACCCTACAGTTCTATTGAGAGCCGCTAAGCTTATTTCAAAAGTTAACGGCCACGGGTTATGTTTGTATACTAAGCTAGCCGAGAGCCGAAATGAAAACACTTCTACTCAGGACGAGCGTTCAATAGTAACTAAAGAAGCTGACTAAATTAAAAATTAAGCAACCCATGGTCGTAACTGATATACCTATAGAGTCACATTTGAAAAGGAGAGTTTAAGAGAAAGAAAAGAATATATAATGTCTTATATAATCGGACTATACTCGCCCGAATCCTCGCAATAGCTTAGGGTTAGGTAAGTGATCTGGGATTAAATTACACGGTTAGGCATTCAATAATTTACGCAGGATCAATTAAACATAAACAAGATGATATGCGACGGAGCTAGTTTCTCGAATCTCTATGGTACATGGAAAACTGTAATATTTCAGGGAACGTTAAAAATAAACCTTAAAGAAAATACAGGTACAGTAGATATGAACAACAATAAAATATAATTGCGCTCTGGTACTCGCTGACTGATTTATTCTCTATAGATAACGAAGGAGGATATACATTTTGGAATATCAACCTGCCGACAGGTGTGAATTTTATAAATACGGATTATTCTATGAGGGTTAGGGAACAACATTTTTTATCCAACCACCTCCTAATTTTCCCCTCAACGAAGTTTCTCAAGAAATGCATGGTAGCAATCATTTCCAGATTGTTAAGTGAAGACACCATGGAAAAGATCATTTCGAATACTTGGAATAAAATGTGAATCAAATTTCCCACATTTCGATCTAGTGCTGGAATCTAATGCTGGAAGTGCTGGAATTCTCAGTATCATAATCATTATTCAAGGAATAAAAATGATCTTTGGAATTTTTCATAGAGGTTATGCACTCCATGATATACATGGATGGTCAGTTCATTTGCTCAATGCCTTCTCGGAATCTTTAGCAACATTATTTATATCTCTCGGGCAGAAGAAGAATCATCGAACACAACCAAACAGTCCTGATACAGAAAATCCTCCATAATACAGAGATGAAAGATGCGTTCGATCTCCAACACCATCCTTCGCAACTTCAAGTACACCACATGCAAAGTTTATACCTAAAGCAACTTATGTAGTTGAAGACGAACAATCTCATACTATGGAAATACGGCAGAACAACGAACCAGTAAGGTTAGCACTTTAAAATAAGAGAAAAAAACATGAGCAACAACAAAAGTAAAAAAAATCCACAAAAAGAATATAGATATGAATTTGAATTGATTCGTTTTCTGAGAGTAATTCAAGAGTCTAGATTACTAGAATTGCTTTCAACAACTTCTAGTAATTCTTTTAGGATGGGGTTGTAACGTCGAATGGTTAAGTCGATCCTGATATCGACTATCGACGTTGCCTCCTCTGTAATTTCATTTTTATTATTAAAAAAGAATACATATACAACTCTCCGGAATTTACATAAATGGATAATCCTATAATTTAAAGTTAAAATTTAGTTTTTAGAAATTTTTCATAAACTTGGAACCGAGTCCTTCCCTTACGAAAATAGACACATAAATCCTTAATCCTAAGTTTTCAAAAGCAACGAGGAAATAGAAGATGACATAAACCAAAGAAATCACAGAGAAATAGGTGAAAACTGCAAAGTCTTACATAGTTTTTCAAGTGCAAATAATACACTCAGTACAATAGTAGAAGTTACATCAAATATTTACGAGAACATCAAAGAAAATAGAAATAAATTGTTTATAGGATATCAAAACTGCAAAGTTTATGATATCATAAACACAAATCCTTACTACAAATGTTCTAGATTTGGACACGGTGACAGAAGGTGCAAAAACAATGAAACGTGTTACTAGTGTGCGGGAGACCACACAGCTACAGAGGGTAAAAGTGACTGTCTAAAGTGCCCAAATTGTGACTATAATAACAAAACATACAAAAAAATTACAATACCAACCACAGTGCCATAGATAGTGAACTTTGTGAAATCTTAAAAAATAAAATTAAAAAATACATCGAATCAACTGATTACCCACTACAACCTACTTATCAGAGATATTTTGGTAAAGTAAAGAGCAACCTTAACAGGAAACAACAACAAAACAGACGGTAGAAGAAGAAGAAGAACAGACGGTAAGAATCGTAGCTGCCTTATCAACAGATAATCAGATTTCTTCAAATACAACAAGCAAGCAGGATACTGTTACATTTACAAATCTACCTATAATTGAACCAACAAGAAGAAACAAAGAGAAATAATGGAAGAAATAGAAGAAACAATAAACAAAGAAATTAAATATGACACAATAAAAGATCTAAATAAACAATTAAGGGGTAACACCACTCTAGGATTTTGAAAAAATGCATTTTTATTTTTGACTTAAACTGGACTTTAGGATCATAAGAATGTTCCCCAGTTGGTATTATAATAAAAAATAAAATAGAAAAGGTTGAAATATCCATTTTGCCGCAGCGCCTCGGACCGCTCGACGAGCATGATGCATTAGTCAGGTAGCGCTTTCTGACGGACCGCTTTTGTATTGATTTTACCTGTTGATATAATAGTATTACATCGGAGATGGAGATTCCAAAACTTTTAAAGGAATTATAGATTCTGAGCCTTACGAAAATTGTACAGTGTTGTCGAAAGAGTGTATCGATCACGTACAAATGCGGATGAGTACCCGCCTTCGTAATTTAAAAAAAAAAAGACAAAAGGTCTCTGAGGAAAGGGCAAGCTAACTGGAAAACTAATAGACGAATTGGCAATACGTAGAAATTATGATTCAGTAGAATAAATGCGCAACGAAATCTACGCAACACTAGATCATAAGCTGTTGGCGGACGAGGAACCGAAGCACGATAAATGCCCGCGCGGAGAAGATTCGTGGTGCTCGTGGCAAAAGGCACAGGTCACTGGAGATCTGAATTATAAACATTAGCCAGCACTATCGGATGAAGTATACAAGGCAATTTCTCCGATTTACGCCGAATTATCGACAGATGATTTGCTTAGTGGTTGCCTCAGCGACTATACGCAAAATAGCAATGAAAGTTTGAACGCGATGGTGTGGCCGATGGCTCCAAAATCAGTCTCCAGTGGAAAACACGTGTTCGATACCGCAGTATTTATTGCTGTTGGTATCTATAATGATGACCTAACAAATCTTATGAGACTCATGCTTAATTTAGGCATTAAAATCGGGCCCAATTGTTATAATTTCTGCCGGGAAACCGATGAATGCCGGATTAAGTTTTCTGAGCGCTCGCTGACTCATGAGGCGAAAAAGGCTCGTCTGAGTTTAAAATCAGAAAGAAAAGAAGAGGAGGAAGAAAACATAAATTTATATGGCCAATTGCATGGTGCAGGTATCGCAGATTAAAGGTAAAAAAAGAATATCTATGACTTCACTGCTTCTTAAACTTTAAACGCGTTTTTCTCGAAACCACTTTTTTCAAACTGGGCTCTCATCTAGGTGGCGCGTATTGTATAGACGTATGTAAATACGGCTATACCTTCTTAAGTTTATTTTAAAGGTTTTTTGGCGAAAATGTCGACAGTCGCTATTATGTCTTGTGCTGGAAGTATATGTGCATGGATGTAATAGTGTGCAGTGTCAGAGGCAGTTGTTTGAAAGAGCTGTGAAAGAACTACTTGGAATATGACTGCAGATGCATTAAAATGTACGTACAAATATATGTAGTACTACACATCTACTAGTGGATATAAACTTGTACCTGTATCAACTGCCTGTTTTCTCGCTTTTTATACTGAAGCTACTAAAGAAGAGAAAGTGATTCCCATTGCAGTCCAATTTTAGAAGTTCAAAGTCTTCCTCACATCAAAAATAAATATTTATGAACTCGAAAGAAGAGATTTTAATTAATTATGGCACCTACAGTATGCAGCAAATGTAAGAAAATACTGAAGAAAATTGTTGCCGTATTGTAATGTCACAAATGCATAAAATTATATCACGACATGTGATGCCCTATGATCCTATGCAATGCCAACAAAAAAATCACTTCAGCATATACATGCCAAACTTGTCATAATATTAATAACAAAAAAGACAATTACATTACATTATATATACAGTATATTAAAACTCCAAGAAAATCTTCACCCTACACCTACACGTACATATACAAGTGCTACTATCACTACCATATAGATGGAACCGTTGACCAAATTTCTTTCTCAACTTAATGCTACCTTGTCCGATTTCAATTCTTCAATCCTCTCTTAAAGTGGTGGCTCAAATCTTTCATCACAATAAGACTGCTTCTATTGGTTTGTTAGCTCATTTGATTGGTCTATACAGAGTAGGTGCCAATATAGAATGTGTTTGAATTTTCAAGATTGTGTTCTTTAGTTTAGTATTTAGAACAAAATAATTAAAATAATATAAGAAAAATTTCATTATTTTATTTATCAAAATTACATTATTATCGTATTATCTGAACTCATTGCAATAAACTTTTAAATTCAATCTAACATAATCAGGATCATAACCTTAAACAATAAATAAATAATTAGTACGCGCAAAGAGCGTGTAATATAGCTAGTAAGCAATAAAGTGGTAACTCTAGCAGGCTCTTTAATCACGCTAACAAACCTAGAAACCAATATAATATCCATAGTAAATAATATGCAGGACGTTTGTAATTTATTAAAAAATCTATCCGTCATACTAATTGAGCTAAAATTAAACGAATCGGTATTACTAAAGGAAAATATTGGGTTAGAAGAGAAATGAAATAATATCGAAAATAATAATAATAAAAAATTAAGTAATATCGGTAGTCAACTGTGTTGTGTGAAAAAACATTGTGGTAAAATATACTATAGCCACCATTCGTTAAATGCACGATTAGGGGGAAAATTCTCTGATATTGACAAAAATTCCTATTGTTATGGCAACCATGGTAGACACTGTCTCTGATTTTACCATCATAGATAGGCAATCTGACATAAATGATCAGCAAGTTTTAAATACTATTATATCGGAACAATCTTAATGTAATCTATCGCCGTCGCATATATACAAACGAATAATGGAAAATTGTAAAGATGGTACATTTCCGAGCGAGGCTAGCTACGTAGTGATCTCGAATGTGATTTACTGTTATCGCACCGATATTACCATCTATAGAAAAGAGCGACAAATTACATCAGTGAAACGTTTTTCACCGGGTACGATTAATGATAGTTCGAGGGGTGTCGATTCTCTGCTAGTTAAGCTCTTCTGTAATAACCTTGTGACTCAAATTTTAAAAACCAAACCCAAGTATATAATATTTAACGTACGTAATTTAAATTCCTTTCTTCTTGACCAAAATGCCGTAATATTTGACTCCAAATTTATATCAATAAGTTCTTTAAAATATCGTAACTACAATGAATTTTAAAATTTGGAAACACTTTCCAAAAATCTTGGTTTTAAGTGTATCTGGCATCGACAAGGCAACTTTACCGTGACTTTAAAAATATTTCATTTCAGCTTTTAAACACATTTCTTTCAAATTGTGATTGATATTGGTTTGATGCTGCAGACATCAATATAGAGCAATCACCGGACTGTTTATGCGCCTACCACACGGCACCATTGATTTACAGGCTCCAGTTAAAGTTTTTTTACCTAAAAAGGGAAGATCGCCATGGGCTAGCGCTGAACAAATCCAGCTCTACAGAAAACGCAATGCTCTGTATATCTAAGCTATCTTATAGATGTAAGATACAATCAATCAGACAACGAAGTTCATCCCTGTTCGTACATAGACAGATATAAGGGCTGAGGATGCGAAGAAGAACTACTATCTCAGGAGACTGTTTGATGCTTTTGACAACAATAACGTCTTGAAGCAGCTTCAGAGCCTTGGTCTTCGATCATGCTAGGTGGAGGAGCTGAATGGCTATAAGCTCGTAAATATTTTGTGAGTGTGCTTATAGAACCGATGGAAGATAACGAGAATCGCCAGAATGAAATCGCTCGTGCTACGAAAGATGATTTTGAATTAAAAGAAATTAATATTAATGTTCTAATTCTGTCGAATTCTCACTTCTCATGACAAGCACTGGGGGTTGATGTTATCTCGCCGAGTATTATAGCTAAAACTCTTTCTTCGATTGGTCCTTTCATCTTCGAGCTGATTTACTTCTCCTTCTCAAAAAGTACTTTCCGATACTTCGTCAGCAAGTGCACATAATTCAGTTAAAAACAATTAGGAATCCATCACCTGCTTCAGATTTTAAGCCAATAGGGGTTCTATGCTTCCTGTCAACTATTCTAGAGAAGATTACCCATAGACAAATGATGGAGCTTCATACCCTATAACCCGACAGAAATAGCTTTGTTAAAACCGACTGATGATATTCGACTGGGAATCAATAAAAAATGTTCTCAATGCTTCTGTTATTTGACTTTAGAAAAGCGTACCACAATTCCGTCACGTTCATTAATAAATTTACACATGATAGGGTTTTTAGCCTTACGCTCCAGTGGATAGATTCGTAATTTTCTTGTCGATCTCAAAGTTTTACAACCACAAACTCTGTTACTTTCTGTTGGCTCAGCACTACTTTGGGTATCCCACGGGGTAGTTCTGGGATTCCCCTTGTTCTCTCTTCACATAGTATTAGCATTAGCCTTAAACTTGACTCGAAAAGCATGCATCATTTACTATACACCTATGATTTGGAAATTTATACCCAGACTTTATCGGATTGCTTAGAATCGGGTTTAAAGCGGCTTCGGTATACGACAGAAGCAGTGTCTGAGTGGAGAGGCGGTGCTTCTTTCAGACTCAATGCAACTCAAACCAAGGCAATATTATTGGGTTGTAACAAATTTGTTAATAAATTTTACTCAGAGGCTCAGCAATGCATTAATCTGAAGAGAGTCAGCTTCGTTTTGTACGACAGCCTAAATAGTCTTGGTATTGTACTACACTCTAGAAGTCATTTTGGAAACTACATGTCGACCATCTCCAAAAGTAAATAAATTGTGTATTATTTAGTCTACGACTTTTTCGCAAATACATCACCGATTTGTTACGCATATTTCTCTTGTTATTTTTCTACTTTGTTTACTGTTTAATAGCGATGTTCGGCGATTCCCAGGAAATACGTGACAAACTGAAAATACTACAAAATTCCTTTATACGATTTTATGCGATGGGCGAAGGGTCTTAAAAGGGACGATGTCGTGACGCCTCGTAGATGGTCCTTGTATTAGATACGTATGGATTCTAGGAGATAATATTTTTCGATCCACTGTGTGGGAAGTTCTTGCTTGAATTAAAAAAATCGGTATATGAAGTTAATGTTATTTCACTCTATGCGTGAAGTAAGAGTGAAATAATTTTAACTTCTCACGTCAATTTTTTACTTCACGCACGAATTTCATTCAACTCGCGTGTAACTTTTTTCACGAGAAGCGATCGCAGCAAATGAGTTGCCGGCTACGCCGGCTTTTTTCACTTCTCCTGAAAAAAGTTCACTTCACACACTACTTGCATAATATACTATTATGACTGTTATCGTGTTAATGGGGAGTCTGGATTGGAAAGAGAGGAATAATAATCTCTTTCATCAACCAGAACACCCGCTTGGTGGACTCAGCTAAGTGCCCATACTTTTGCATACCTTTATGCGCTAGCATATTGGCCGCGACCTGTACAGGGAGCCATATGGCTCACGCTAGTAGAGCGTGCAGGACTCTGACGAATTGAGTCATGAGGCCATGGTTCGGTGAACTCAGTGGCTCAAAACCTTAAACGTCTCTATGCGTGCATGCAAACGTGTATGATTTCTCGCGACTTTTCCGATGAATGAAGTTCAATACCACGAAGCAAGCAAAACATTGCTGCTGAGCTTGTTGGTAGGCAGACTTATAAATGGTGCTCTACCTCCATTGAGACACCAAGACATGCTTTCAATTCAAACAGACAATAATTTAAGCTTACTAACAATAGCTTCAGAGATTGCTAGCTGATATCAGCATAAAAAATAATTAAGTAAACCAATACTCTTTGAACGCGTTAGTTTACCCACCGAAAGTCTGGCTATCAGCTGAAATTGGGGAGAAATGCCCTCGGGCTATTGAAGTGCAGGACCTGTACGCCATACACTCACCTGTACATCGGGCCGGAATGAACTCCAGGTAGGAAAACGGTGGTCTAATCCCTCTTATTGATCGCATACTTTTGAACGACCTACCTGTCCCTGGATTGGGAATGTACTCGATGTGGTAGTAGTATTAGGCTTTGACGGATGACATGGTTATTCGGATACCGCTCTATAAGGGCAGAAGACGGAGAGCTACTCGAATAGCTCCCGGTCTAAAAGAGTTTCGGTACATGACATAGGGGCCGCCGATCGAGGTTAACCGATCTCCGATATGCAGTACGTGTGCAGTTGAGGCTTACGATACAAAGGCAAGGGCGAGGACTCCTCTTATGTGGGTATAATAAACCGCAATAAGTCTGTGTGATGGTAGTAAGTGCCTTCTAGAACGGTAAAACCTCCCTAGGTTCAACATTGGAGGGATAAAAAGAGAATTCGCTTCTCTTCGAATGCGCAACGGGAGTAGTAGAAACTCATTCTAGGTTTGAGGTACGCATCTATGGTATTTCTCGCCTATCGAGATTTGAAATCTTCCGTACCTTAGCAGGTTTAAATCAGCAATTAAGAGGAACCTCCTTGCACTCAATTAATAAATGTTAATTTATTAGCTGTATCGGCCCATTTATTTAGTTTTTAGCAGTACGAATGTATTACAGGGATGGCTGCAAAGAGTCAGAGTGCTGCATATATGAGGGAGTTAAACTTTAGCAATATACGTCAAATTTCATTTAGATGACTTATTTTTGTATGCTTTATTCATGATTTGTTGTTATACCTTTCAGTAAGATCTGCGTGATAGCAACATTAGATATTAGGAATTTCTTTGAGCCTTGCAATGGTAAGTCGCACTAATATACTTAGTAATAGATTTAGAATCCCGGGATATCTGTTTCCTATAAGGCAGAGCTTTCTTAGAGACAGAATCCTATTGTATCAAAAATGTAACAGCTGACGCGGCCCAAGGTGACTGTGTCAATATAATCTAATGGGAAATACAGCTTGCAACTCGCTTCTCACAAATCTGAGGTGATACTGCTTACCCGGAAGAAAATAAATACAATAGTGCGAATAAAAATCGTTGATGCGATCATCGAGGCAAAAACATCAATAAAGTATCTAGGTTTATATTCGATAATAAGCTAAGCTTTTTCGAACACATCAGGCAATACGATATTGAGCTGGTTGATGGCAAATGTAGGTGTGCCAAAACCAAGCAAACGAAGACTGTTCATGACATTCTCCATGAGCAGGCGCGAGCATAATTGTGTGTATACGTTGGCACGCTATATAATATAGGAAAAGTAATATATTTACTAGATGTCAAAATTCTCCAATACAATATTTTCTCAATGAATTAATGTTGATTTCAGATTCCTGGGGCAATTATACAACCATTCATATATACAAGTTTTATATATATAATTGTCGGTTTGAATGGCAACAATTTTTATTTATTTGTTTTGCCAGTTATTTTAAGTGCATTGTCAGCTTCTGCAATAGGTAAGATATAACACCCATTTTTAATTTATATAAGTGATTATAGAGTATAAAAAATAAGTGTATTTCATTACAGGTTATCTAATGTCAGCTGTATTTGAATCAATTGATGCAGCATCTTTGCTATCAGTGCCAATAGACTTTCTTACTCTAACATTTAGTGGTTTATTTCTTCAACTAGGGTAATAAAATTATTTCTAACAATATTTCATCGAAATAATATTTATAATTACATATTTAATGTGCTACTTTCATTGATAATATCAATTGATTATCCTCTTTAGTTGAGCACCTTCTCTTAGAAACGAATATTTAGCTAGTTAATTTTATGGATAATTTTCACTTTTTAAAATTTAACTTTACTTTGAATTATTTTAGATGCTTCTTGAATAATTTATTAAATGTTCAACCATAATTCAGACTGTAGTCATAACGTTTGAAGATTAGTTAAGTTTACGAATGATAATCCTACAGAAAATACATACCTGATTGATGATATGCTTACTTTAAATAAATGACTAATCGTGACAACTTTTAAAATGATTGTTTCCGAATTGTGTCATGTCAAAGATGACAACATAGTATTTTTTATATTTTTCGCTGAATTTTTATTAATTTATAACTCCTCAGGAAAGCATTTTTCACGATAAATATAACAATAGTTTTCTTTGTAAAATTTTCTCAGTTTTTTAATAAAAATATTTTCAAAAACGTACATATAGATATGCTTTTACTTACATTTATGCGAATGGAACATTAAAATTTAAAAAAGTGAAAGTCTGATCCGAACTATCTCAACCACAAATTACATAAAGATACCTATTTATTGTACAAAAGTGTTCGTATAAGTCCCAGAATGTAGTATTGTTTTTTGATGTAAAAAACTTCAACTAGTTTTTGATGGATAAAAAAAAGTCTGCAAAAAATATAGTTAAATTCTACAGAAAATTAGGGAAAAAAATGTTCAATTTTTCGGATTTTAGCTTTCGTTTTGAGTTTAAATTCAGCAGTTAGATTAATTCCAATATAAAGTTGCGCAAATTATTCTTATTGCTAAGCCCGGTAAAAACACTAAATCAATTAGAGTAGACACTAAAAAAATTAAGAAAATAATACCTGATTCTCAATTTGCCTTACGTAATAAACGTACAACGATTGCACAAATTAACAGAGTGATAAGTGAAATTGGAAATAGCTTAAAAAAAAACTATTACTGTTCACTGTCTTCCTCGATATAACTCAAGCATTCGACAATGTTTGGCACAAAGGCCTTTTGCTTAGGTTTCAACTAGTGTTACTGAATAATTTATACTCCTTATTAAAATCATACGTAAGTTATAAAACTTCTTAAGTAAAAATCAGAAATCTGGTAACTAAGGTTAATTTTATTATTTCCGGAGTCCCTCAAGAATTGAGCCCAAAATTTTTTTTGTTGCCTAATATGGAAGGAGTAATTATCACTTCTTACGATGATGACCCTTCCATTTTATTCCCTTCAGATTCAATAGTAGCGATTGCTTCCTATCGCCTGCAAAAGTATTTGATAAAAGCACATCAATAATAAAAAGTGTAGAGAGGCAGTGTCATGAAAAACTGTACTTTTTATTCAAACCAGCATTTTTTACATGACTACACTTACAATTAGTTATTACTAAGCTGATCCATCACCGCAAACATGCAATGTCTTTTTCCTCACACTGCGCCGAAAGTACCACATTCCCGCCTGGCGCAAAACTGGAAGTATGGGATTTTCGGCTTCAGTGTGAGGACAAATATTCTACGCTCCACTGGAGGAAAATTGGCCAGCCAGTAGACTGTACAAAATAATAAAAATATAGTTAGGGAGTTGGGATAAAAATTCTTTTAAGGTTCAAAATAGCACAATACGCTGGTGGCGTTCCAATTGACGGCCAGTGAGAATAAGCGTAAATTAGTATACGCCTGATTCCACAAACTCACACTATATGGGATCACGTGGCTTCCCTTCGCTATAACGCGTCCACTAGAATTAGTGAATGAAGTATTAAGCATGGATATTGAAAAATGGAGCAGTGCAAATTCCATTATACCAAATTCATTATCAATGGTAAAAAAAACATAACTACGTATATGTTTTAGACCAATTATAAATTAGGTTTTAATTTGAAGCCTATTTTACATCGTTAAAGAAGCGAGAAAAAATTGCTTATTGATTTATTTTAAGTATTAGGACGGTCGTACACCTAAAAATTTCGAAAAAATCGGCTTTTTTATTCGATTTTTCGATTCTTTACGTTATTATAAATTTGTTTAACAAATTTCGAAAAGTATATCTAATCGAAATAAACATTCAGCTAATACACAACTACGTTCTAGTTATTAATAATCTAATAAGAAACCAAACGTACTATAAAAATATATTGACATATAATATTTTGAAGATAAAATAAAGAAAGAGAAATGTCTCTTCCACATTTTAGATCGATTAGTTGATTTTTACTTTTATTATCGTAAGGCAACAAAAAATATACTTTTTTATAAAAATTTTTTCTCAAAAAACAAATGAAGATTATTTCTACAAATTTTAACCAAATACATACTGCAATTAGTCCAATAATTGGTTGAAATTTTAAGTCAAGAAATCAACTATCTTGAGAAAATGCGATTTAAAAAATTAAAAAACAATTTTTGATCTCAAATATCTTTGGTCATAATGGACCGTTTTTTTTGGAAAACATACTCGATCTAAAAATGTATAAAAGCTACATATGTGCCAAAATTCAAGATGGTTAGATAATTTTTACTCTTGTTATCGTCCGACGCAAATGTTTTCGAAAATAATTATTTTCTAAATAAAAAACTAAATAAAGATGTTCTCTTGAAATTTTAACCAAATACAGTCTCAAGTAAGTGTGATAAATCGTTAAAATTTCAAGTCAACAATTTTTTTCCTCTTTATTGTTCAGAATCTGTTCTTAGACCATAAGTAATTATTATATACAAAATTTTACAATATAACATGAGTGTTATAACGGGCTCTTATACGTGAGAGGTTAGGTCAACCTCCGAGTTACTGCATAATATTAAAAATTTTGGATGCTTTCCAGGACATCTATCGTTCCTTTCACTTGACGGCAACCTCGGTTTCCTTGTCCTTACTTCGTGCTAGCCATAGAGAGGGAGGGGAATCTAATTGTCCACGTCAGAGTTTTTGAGGTTTGTCTCCCCCGGTATATGACGCAGGACGGATATTACTAAGATTATTGGGGCGCTACGTCTTGACGGGTCGTACATTCTGATCTAAAATATATGCCCCCAACTATCTACTACACGGAGGAAACCAAGGCTATGGTTAGTTTATATAAATAAATTGTTAATGTACAGATAAAATAAGTATTACAAATATATGTTTATATATGACCGGATCTCTTCAATGTCGCAAATGAAAAGAGTTTTTTTGCTCAGAATTTTTTACACTTTCTATTACATATTTTGAACTACTATGAATCTTTTCAGATTTTTTGAAAGCTTTGTATCAGAGTTACGGAGCATCGAAGTTGACTATTTTAGGGTTTTTTGAATTTTTGCTGATTTTGATTAATTTACAGCTCTTCAGGAAAGCATTTTTCGCAATAATCATGAGAATATTTTTTTCTGTAAAATTTTCTCAGATTTTCAATAAAAATATTTTGGAACTGTATGTGTGTGCTCTGACTTACAAATGTCCACATGGAATATTAAAATTAAGAAAATTAAAAGTTCGATCCGAGCTATCTACACCAAAAAATTCATGGAAATACCTATTTATTGTACGTAAGTGTCTGTACAAATCCCAGAATGGGGCGCGTTCAGTTTTTGACATAAAAATTCATCTAATTTTTTATTTATAAAAAACATTCTCACACAGGGCTGAAAAAATACAGTTAAATTCTACGCAAAATTGCAAGAAAAAGTGTTTGTCAGATTTTTCGGAGTTTTGCTTCGTTTTTGAGATAAAAATTTCTCAAAACGATGAATTTTAAGATGCAATTCATTATTAATTTTATCAATAATATCATATTTTTTAACTCAAAAAGGAAGCAAAAATCCGAAAAATCTTACATATACTTTTTATCTTGTAATTTTTAGTAGAATCTAATTATATTTTTTTTCAGCCATGTGTGAGACTTTTTTCAAAAATCAAAAATTAGATGTATGTTTTTCGGTCAAAAACTGAACGCGCTCCATTCTGGGATTCATACGGACACTTCTGAACAATAAATAGGTATTTCCATGAATTTTTGGTGGAGATAGCTCGGATCGAACTCTTAATTTTCTTAATTTTAATATTTTATTTGGACGTATGTAAGTGACCGTACACACATACAGTTTTAAAAATATTTTTATTGAAAAATTGAGAAAATTTTACAGAAAAAAGTATTCTTATGATTATTGTGAAAAATGCTTCCCGGAGTAGCATTTTTCACAAAAATACTAAATTTGTCAACTTCGACGCTCCGTAACTCCGATACAAAGACTTTAAAAAATTTCAATAAATTCACAGTAGTTCAAAATATGTAGTAAAAAGTATAAAAAAATTTTGAGCGAAAAAAAATTTGTTATCTGCGACATGACAGAGAACCGGCCATATATATACTAGAGGGGCTTCGCCCCCCCTGCTCGCTCCACTCGCCAACCTCCCACTTGTCAAACTAATTGAACAACAATTTTTTTAAACGAAAATGTAAGATGAAAATTTTGAAGAGATTTTACCAATGAAACTTAATGATAAAGTGTGAAATTCTCTATCTATCTTTTCCACGCCACCCATGAGTTAGATAGACAGGCGCGTATTTTTTAAGGTATCCCCTTTTACTAATACAGTAAAAATGTTTTACCTGAATCACCAGGTCTGTCTATAAAATAAATTTTACATTTATTGTCTAATAATTTTTTAAAAATATATTTTTGATCCGAATTTAATTTATTATACATATCATTGAATATCTTTTTATAGTATAAAATACTTTCTTTGTTATTACTGATACATGTTTCTGTTATATTTTGACTTGGCTCAAGTAAACCAAAATCTTCACAAGATTTTTCATCTATTTTAGTAATTCATTTATTTGTGTAAGAGCTTTATTTAATTTTTAATCTTTAAAAACTTCCGTAAAGAAAACATTCAATTGAGTCCAAATAATGTTTCCGTTAATGTTTTCAGCTATTAAAAACCATGCGAACAATTTTCGTAATTGATATTATAACATGATATCACAGACTTCTTAAAAAGTATTTATTATTTGCAAATCATTCTCAACTAAGTCTATTTTAATTCAAGTTTCTCTGAATGAATTATAGGTAATTTCTTCATGTGTTCGTAGTTCTTTAAATTAAGTTTCACCTTTCTTTCAATTTAATATTAATTTTAAATGAAAACGTTCAATGTCTTTTGGGGAAACAATATTTAATCTACCGATAGCATCATTTTATTGAAGGAAATACTTATATCTTAAAAATTAAAAGTTCGGAGCATATTCAAATCTTAACTAAGGGGGACAATATTTGAAGGGGGAGGGTAAAAGGGAAATACGATTTTGGATGGGCTCGAGTGAAATATATGCAAATTTCGATGAAATTCTTTCGCATAGTTGAAGTAATCGATGAGGGTGGCAGCTTAGCCGTTCTAACCTAGTAAATACTTAAGCATAACGAAATTTTTTGATTTACATAATGCATAATATTTTTACATAATATGTCGAATATTTTTGTAAGTGAACGATGTATGCTTGTGTCTTGGCAATTGCATTATTCGCCTATGAATGAACTTTGACATTCAACGAAATATATAGGCCTTAGTTCGAGGTCCAAGTTCGCAATATAGTTACACGTCTCACCAAATTTTTTCAAACTTGTAACATTTCTTAACCCCTTCCTTATGCAAAAATTTCATCCTATATGACTTTTATAATTATTCACATGATATTGTCCCTAGGACATGAACCTTAAAGAAGTAGGGTAAGAACGCATTCATAAAATGTGGTCGTGAAAATACTAGGTTTACTAGGTATTCAGAAAGTTAAATAATCTATCTGATTATTCGATAAGCGATAAGGTAAACGATAGTAAGACAAAGCCATAAGGTAGATAATGAGGTAAACGATAGTAAGACAAAGCCATAAGGTAGATAATGAGGTAAACGATAGTAAGACAAAGCCATAAGATAGATAATGAGGTAAACGATAGGAGGATTTTTCAATATTCGGTAGAGTGACGGTAGGAGGATTTTTCAATATTCGATAAAGTAACGGTAGGGAGGGATTGTTCAGTATTCAATAAGGCAACGGTAGAAGCGTTATTCGGTATTCAATGAAGTAGCAGTAGGAGGGTTGCTGGGTATTCAATGAAGTAACTGTAGGAGGATTTTTTTGATATTCGATAAAGTAACGATAGGAGGAATGTTTAATTGGAGTAATAGGGCATCGATAGGGTAGACAGTAGGATGGTAGTCAGACAAACGGTAGGGTTAACGGTAAAGGGAAAACGTACACAATAGATAGAGTACACGGTCAATAACCGGTAGGGTAAACGGTAGGATAGGTGGGTGAGTCAATTAGCGGTAGGGTAGACGGTAGCAGGATCTTTCCATAGACGATAGGGGAGACGGTAGGGAGGGGGGGGGTAATTCCAGCCTTCTATAGCGGACGGTTTTCGCTCGGAAGACTATCGAGACAGGTTGTTTCGATGCTGCCAATAGTGACCACAAGGGTGTCAAGGCCGTTGCATTTGTGATAACCGAATTCGAACTTTAGAGGCTATTACGCAGAGTCCCATCCGAATCACACTTAAATATGTGCAGTGGTGGATCCGAAGGGTTGTTTTTCGAGCAATACGAGCTTTACGATAAATGCACGGAAGGCACTGTTTAACATCTGTATCTTGCCTACCGCAGCGATAGCAAAATCGCTTTTGTTGCGGTACAGCGCATTCTCGATAGATATGTCCAAATTGGTGACAATTCTAACAAGGTTCCGAGAATTGGAATCCAGATGCAGGTTTCGAGGGTTTTGCAATGGTATTTTGCTTGTTATTTTTTGAGTTTTGACGATTATTTTTCGAGGGTTTCGATGTGCAAAAATAGCTTGCGTACGAATCATTAGCATTAAGCTTTCGAGTATTCGAGTTACGAGTTAAACTTTCTTTGCTCGAGTTTCGATGTTTCGAGTAAAAGAATTTCGAGGGAATGCGAGGTTGTAACAGATTAAACGTGTCACAAGATTTTGAAATGATATGAGTTTTTGAACGATTCGAGGTAAAAGAACCTTTTAAATCCGAGTTTCGATCGTGCGACGATTTTGTAACTAGATTGGAGTTCTGTGATCAAGCCTTTCCCCCTGCTTTCAAATGTGAAGACAGATTTTTCTACGACATCGATCTAATACGAGTTGTTGGAAGATCCAAAGTAAATAATCTTTTAAATTACGAGCCTTCATTACGCAAGGATGTGGACACTAAATATGACTTTATAAAAGAACCTTTTAAATCCGAGATTCGATCGTGCGAGGGTTTTGTAACTAGATTCAAGTTTTCTGATGAAGCCTTTCCCTCTCCTATCATATATGAAGGCAGAGTTTTCGGCGACATTCTTAAGTCTATAGAACCGAGTGATATAAAATTAGTTTTCGAGAGTTGATTACAATTTGTGCAATTGAGAATAATGGTACCTGGTTCACCGCATTTATACTATAAGATTCCCGATTTCTCAGGACAATCTTTTGCAAAGTGTCCCACTATATGGCAAATCCAAGAAGTATACGAATTATGTTGATACGAATAATAATCTCTCTTCGAATTTAAAAATTTTTGATCATTTCGAAATTCGAGGGTTGATTCAAGGAGTATTTAATAAATTGATTCGAGGGAATTTCTCGAAATTTGAAGGTTTGATAGGAGGTATTTTTCCAAAACTAAATTTTTCGAGCGGCGATTTCGAAGATTAGTGGGTTGATTGAAGATGATTTCATTCGATGTATTCTTCGCTTAATTTATGGGTTACCTAGACTAGGTATTACATCTTGTGATTCAATTTCAAGTGACGAAGTGTTTGGGATTTCTCGTGAAACTATTACGTCAACTGTGGCAGTTGACATTATCTGATTAAGTGGTTTCGTAGTCACTTCTAGAGGCTTAATTGTATTATTTAAGGAAATGGCTAAAACAGCCGTCAGCGAAGCAAGATGCTCCACCCCCTCCTTCTCGGGGAAGTTAAGAGCCATCGCTTGATCCATCGAATCATGAGTTACAATCGAATCATTAACAAGACTATTTCCACTAATCGAACTATCGCGAAATAAATTCGAAGATGGTTCAGTAGAATCATCATCAAAATTCCGGGAATTCAAATTTAATTCACATTCATAATTCGACGAACACAAGTTCGACGTAGTGAAATTTATATTTTCATCCTCTGAACAAAGTTGGGATATGGAGGTATCATACCTTGTAGTGGAGTTGCAAGATGTTTCAATACGAGTGCATTTGTTTATTTCCCTACTAAATAATTACAATAACCGAAAAAAATTTTTTCCGCATACGGAATAATTGAAATCACAAAACAAATTATTTTTAAAGAGGAAGCTTTGTAACGGTGAAAAAAATTTTTGACACAAAAAAGTCTTGAAATGATTTTTTAAGATGAAATGTGTTGAAAATTTTCAATTTTGAGAAAATTTTGTTTCCTGTCTGCATGTATGTGAATATGTATACGAAACTGACTTTTTGAATGCATGACGCCATTTTGTACGAAACCTATAGCAAATTTGCATGTGTAAGA
>JAYJLV010056612.1:0-18487 GCA_036873485.1 Torymus texanus
TCTCTCTCTCTCTCTCTCTCTCTCTCTCTCTCTCTCTCTCTCTCTCTCTCTCTCTCTCTCTCTCTCTCTCTCTGATTCGACTACAGATTGCTGCCGTGTTGAGTGTTTACTTTTATCGGGTATCCACCAGCAAATGGGCGTTCCCGAAGACGCAAGAAAAATGTTTTTATGGCAGTTTGAGAATTTTTCAAGATTGGTTGAATTTAGTTAGAAAATGGCTATGGATTGTACATAGCCAGCATCACCGACTACGCTGGAAAATAGAAAATTCGTCAATCGCGCACTACTTTCCATCTTTCCATCTTCATGTACCCCTTTTGTTAACCAACGGTCGGAACAATTTTAAATGTTTTGCAAAATCGATTGGTCGCCATTCGCGTTTCTGCGAAAATGATTTTAGTGGTTTGGGTGAAAAAGAGTTCACTCGAGTGTGGATAACGAGGGCCGATTTCGAAACTCGACGGGTGTGTGAAAAACGCGCGCACATGGAATATCCTCCGCGCTTTTTGACACTGTGTCCGACAGCGGTAGCACAGTTGAGGCAGAAGCGTACCGATATTTATTGGATTTTTCTGACAACAGTTTCCATTCAATAGGAATTTTTTTATATTTCGAGGCACATGGAATATCTACATTAAAAAGCTTAAACATTTCTTTTAATATACTAGTGTTAAAACATGATTTAAGTAATAAATGTCTTAGATATAAAGATTCCAAGGGCAGCCATCTTTAATGTATCAAAAAGAATGAAACTAATCGTCTACGACTATGAACTAATAGAGGACTAAAATTGAAAAAATCCTGGTAGAAAATTGAGTAGATTCTGAGCAGAATTTCTGGTTAACGCATGTTAAAATGGCGCTTATCTTAAAATTACAGAAATACTCTGAAATGAATTTCTAACAATGCCTTATTTTTTAAAATTTTGACCAGAAATTCTGCCCAGAATCTGCTCAATTTTCTACCAGGGAAGATTCTCTTATCATTTTGAGTGTTCTATTCCATTTAATACTAACCATTTCCTTTTTATAATAATACGTGTATTGTATATATATAATTGTAGTATTGTATCATGCCTCTAAATATGTCGATATTAAATTTACGAAATGTTTCTTTCTGATTCTTTTAATCCATGCTTTTTCACATTTTCGAATGAAATAATTTTATTATATATTTTTTCAAAATCTATATTTCTTGCCAAAAATATAAAATTTTTCAACTCTATTAAATTAAATAAAAATCTCTTTTATCAAAACACATCTTTCTTAAAATGTTGTTCATAGTAAGTTTTAAAAAAATTCTATTCTTTAGGAAGTTTTTAGCTGAAGGAAACACAAAGCCATCGATCTTACTGCGGATCAATCAAAATTACTTGATTTCATTTTGCAATCCGATGTCTCTTTAAGAAGGTGCCCGCCGCTTTGTCTGTTCTTCAGCGAACAATGAAAATCTCCATCCCTGTACGCGCGTTAGACTAATTTATTCGACTTAACACTCGGCTCAGTTTGTGTACTCATCTCTCTCCCCCTTTTCCTCAACCTTTCTCTCCCTCTCCCGCTCTTTCTCACTCACTCTCTCTTGTGCGCTTCTCCCCCTTTCATTTTGCACACCTCTCGCGCAATGCTTTCTCTTCCTGTCTCCCTCTCTCACTGCGGAAGCATTGAACGCCTCCGCTCGGCAAAGTAATTTCGTGGATTGGTCGTCCAGCGATGGTTAGTCGAACTCTCGGGGCTTTTCGACGTTCCTTGAGATATTGAACATCCACGCTCGCTGCGGAAGGCAAAAGAGAAGAAGGAGAGAGAGACACGCTTGAGGCTAGTAGTGCATAGCGATCGAAGCTACGTCTCACAGTATGTGCACATGCCTGTATGTTTTCAGCTCGTCGTTTGATTGGAATTCACCGCCATACGACATCCCGGATATGTTCGCCAAGCCAGGCACGCCCTGCAATGACTACAATGGCTACTGCGACGTCTTTCAGAAGTGTCGCGAGGTCGATCCGAGCGGGCCGCTGGCCACCCTCAGGAAGCTCCTGCTCTCCGATGAAAGCATCGCTACGTTCCGTCGCTGGATAACCGAGCACTGGTACGCGGCCACCCTGATCGTCCTCGGCGCCATTTCCATTTTGGTGAGTTACTTTTTATGTCGAACGTCCCGCTGTTTTATCCGAAATGCCAACTTCAACCGAGAGTTAAATGTCGATGCGATTCGAGGTGCGATGAGCTTCGGCAAACATCCGCGCGGTTATGAACTCGTGCAGTTTATCTGTGATTGCAGAAGAATTCACGTTTTACTAGGCAAAATCATATATGATTTTATTCAGTGCTTTGTGGCATATTTAAAGGCAGTATTCTCGCGAGGTTACCACCAAAGTTTTTTCTAGTAATTACTTTTTTCCAGCCCGCACGGTCAGCTAAACTCATAAAATATTCTCTTGCGCTGTGGTTGTTATAATTTTTTTTATCTTTTTAGTCAAGAAATATAAAAAACTATATAAGTATTTATCTCAAATGAATTGAAACATTTATTATTTGACTTACAGAAACGATGTAGAAAGAAACAGAAATGCGATGACGATGATAATAATAATGATTGCAATAGTAAGTTCATTCGTAAATCAGTGGTAGCAAGAGTAAACATTATTAGTAAAAAAAATGCTTAGAGGTGCTAAAACAACCATTTGCCCTACTTACTATGATCCCAGTATATCTACTTTGCTTACCCTGCTGACATAATTTTTAATAATAATACAGCTTGAATTGTATTAAAAAGAAATGCTATTCCGGAAACGCTGTAGGTTCTCGTTCCGCTAGAAGGTTCATTCACATAATCATTATAAAGCGCTTGTTGAGAAAGATATACAATGAATAATTTCAAATGAAAAACGCTTTTTTCCGCGAGTAAACCAAAGAAATAACTTTCGAACAAATAATTTGATATTGCATTAAATTTCTATCCTTAATATTATTTTTAATCTCTGTTTTATTTAACAAACATCCTTAAGAAATTATACGTCTTTCAATATCAATTTTCGAATTTGATTACTTAATCGTACGAGAAATAGGTACAAAGTATCTGATCGAAACTTCAATTATAGCACAAATGTTCAAAAATATATTATAATCTACCGAAAACGCATTAGCAAGATATGTTTTAGTTGAATATAATCATTGATAAAAGATAAAATATGTGTACTCAACAGAAAACTTGACCGCGTTGTAAAGTTCAAAGAAATTTCGAGCGCGCGTGTACGAAACGAAGGTTCTTTCTTCAATTTACCGTGAAATTCAACTGACCTCTTGGTCCGTCAATACTACTCCTCGCTGCTAGGTCATAAAAGAAAAAGCAAGCGTAAAAAAGAGAAGTGTGGGGCAGAAGAGAGAGATAACATAATGATTAAATGTATATGAACTGTGATTCGCAGGTGATCATCGCGAAATTATTACGGAAAAGGCCGGGCAAGAAGCTGAAGTCGGTGACGATAATCCACAGCTCGACGACAGAGACAGTTCGGCTACCGCCGGAGGGTGCGGAGGGTGTGACGGTGCACCCGCCGGCGGTGAGGGCGAAGCTGCCCCTCAGCAAGAAGGTGCGGGAGAAGCGCCGACGGCCGAAGCGTAAGAAGGACGCAGTGCACGACAAGTCAGCTAAGGTGAGATTACACCGAACCCAGTTACTTCGACCCTTCATACGCTCGCCATTTTGCTGCACCCCTTATTTTATTCATCAAATAGATTGATTATCTCCTTTTATTCCCAAATTCCTTCAGTAATTCGTCCTTAACCCCTTAACTGGTGCGACTTTTACAACTTTTCATGCCAAAACTGGTAGCTGTAAAAAATAAGTCTAGTTACACAAAACTATTGTCTATAAGGGTTTTTTGGGGTCGCTGATTTCATTCCCAATGTTATTTTTCGCATACGAAACTCCTACGGGGTTGAAAACATAAATTTTGAGTTTTTTTGCGGATAAATTTTTTTTTTTCCTGTTTTAATTTTTAAAACATATTTATATTTACAATATAAAAATTTTGTACATATATGATCCATTGCCAGTTAAGGGGTTAAGAAATACAATAGTGGAGGTAAACTGAAATTAAATTTCGCGTCTCTCGATCGCTTCTATTATTACATTTGTTTTCTGTAATTAAATTTTCTTACATTGATAAATCGAATCTGACATTTAATGAAATACGGAAAAAAGAATCACACGTATCTCCCGACAGTCCCTTTATCTAATCAACAGAATAAAAAAAATTTCGCCTAACGCACTCGAATCCTCTTCCCTTTCCCACAGGCAAAGAGGAAGCGTGTAGCTGCGGCCCAGGCTGCCAGCGCGGCGGTCCCGACGGCGCCGCCGGAGGAGAGCGCGCGCAAGAGACAGACCACGGCCGAAGCCATGGCTGCCGTCCCTGCGCTCGACGCGAGCAAACAGCAGACGGCCCTGCAGCAGCTCATGCGTCGGACCCCGAAGGACGGTAAGCCGGACAAGGCCGCCCTGGAGGGCCCCGTAGCGAGCGGCAACTCGCCGTCTCCCGCGACTGCGCTCGCCGCGGCGAAGAAGAAGGCAGCCAGTCAGCAGCTGCAGCAGCTGCAGCGCAAGAAGAAGGAGGTGATAGACTACTCGGCAGAGCAGGCCGACAAGAATGAGGCCGCGGCCGCGGGCGCACCGGTGCCCGCGACGCCGGTGGTTACCGCCGCGCCCGCGGCCGTCGTCATACCGGGCGCGGCCACCGCGGGAGCCGACCCCAAGAGCAAGGTGCGCTCCTGGCTGCTGGCGTCCCACTGCCGCGTCGACGCGCCCATCGTCACCGCCCTGCCTAAAAGCAAGTCCAGCCCCGTGAATCTGCAGGCGAACCCGGTGGTGGGCGGCCTACCGCCGAGGCCACCTGCCGTCACGAGTCGCAGCAATAACACACGGTAGGCTCAACACTCCTCGCGCATCTCTTTTCCGATTTTCTTGCTCAAGCTGCTACTTACGATGTATCCGTACCTATTGATCATACATTGAATTGAAATTCATTGATACTTTTGACATTTTTACAACAAATATTTTAGACAAAACTCTAAAGATCAATGTGATAAACTGGAAAAATTAAGAACTTTTCTCAGGGTCGTTCTGACTTTACGAAAATTCAACTGAATAACTTTTAGACTAAAATCAATTGGCATACTAGACTTCCCCCTAATCTAAACGGCAATTCTATTACCGTGGGTGTCATCACAAGTAGCTACGCAGTCTTTTGGTCAGGCAGCACGCCAGCTGTTGCTACAGCTCTGCTTGTGAGAAATGAAAAATCTTAAAATATTCGAAATGTAAGGTAATAGTTAATTAGAAAATTTCTGTTCTCGATCAATGTAGACAAGTGACCTTGAGAAGACTGACCGGCTCCAAGTCGCGCAGCGTCGGCAACCTGATGCGCGGCGGCGACGCCACGGGCACCGGCGCCGGCGGCTCGGCGAAGAACGAGAGGGTCCGCCTGCAGGTCGTTTACAAGCCACCCTTCAAGTTCACGGTGAAGCTGCGCAAGGCAGACAAGGTGGGCCAGGTGCCGGGGCGAGGGGGCAGCACCAACCCAGCGGGACCAAGGACGGGCGTGCTCGTGCGCACGATCGCCGACAAGAAGGCAGCGAAGGAGCGCAAGCGCCATTCCAAGCCCAGCCGGGCCTCGTCCAAGCTCAGCCAGGCTTCGTGCATCGCCGAGCCGGCCAACTCCGACGTCCATACCGTGCCCTCAGACCTCGAGGTCCTTCTCTCCGAGAGCGAGTTCCTCTTCTCGGACTCGTGATCGCCGAGAGGGACTGGGCCTAGAGCGACGCCACTGCTGCCGGCCTTCTTGGCTCGATAGACTTGCCGATATTTTCTCCTTTCAAGTGCGTCTTTCACGCCCCTACTCGCAACTTTCCTCGTAGCAAATCTCGATGTTTGTTTAAACGATCCATAAACGCGAAGAGCTTGAAACTCTCGAAGTTCGAAGAAGTCGGGTGAAAGGAGCAGTTGAAATATTTTAATGTTCCGAAACTCTATCAACATTAGTACTTAACGATCGATCAAAAAAATAGTCTTGTTAGAGATTTAAAAAAACTGCCCAGTGCGCTTTCGCATGACGTGTCAGACACAGTCTCATTTGAACACTGGCATGCGTATGTGTGCGATTAGGTATTTATTTGCGTGGCACATAATACGGCAATGCAATATTTGAGGTTGACGTTGACGTTGCCGCGAAATACGTAGCCAAGAGCGTGTCGAAAATAAAAAATATACATAGGCAGAAGCGAGCAGCTGTGTGCAAGGTTAAGAGCGAATGCGATGCCGCACTTTTGTACATAAGGTTTACTGTGATTTTTGCACGTTGTCAGATGACTTGTAAAAACGTTCCTGGAGCAGCGAGGCAAGAGAGTGGGCGAAGACGCGCGCGAGAAAGAGAACGAACGAAAAAAGCGAGTCCTGAGACTACGTGTACTCACACTATGGCGAACTTTCTCTTCATTTGTACTTCTGGGCAGCTCCGGCCGTTGCCGCCGTCGCGAGAGGAAAGAAACGAGAGAAAGACTTTTTCCACTCACCGAGAAGGCCGTCCTCTCTTCTCAAGATGCAAAAAAGCGGAACACGATGAACTATTACCGCCCTTCTCTCAAGACGAACTGCCACCTTCCAGAGTAGGGGGCTAGAGAAGAGAGAATGAGAAAGGGAAGGCGGGAGAGCATCTTTTTAAGCCTTCTTATCGCGTGCGCCACTAAGACTTACTTTTATTCTTTTCTTTTCCTCACATTCAGTTATTCTCTCCTTCTTTCGTATTTCTTTCCTAAACGCTGCATTAGATTTTTTTTATACACGATGATGTACTTAATCGACTAGTCATAGCTGCAAACGGTGAGCTAGGTCTTTTACTTTTCTGCACGTTCTCTGGCGATTGGAGATTCCCGCGTCCGATTTTTAATTCCGTCGTAAAATCCAGATCTTTCACACGAGTTTCACTGGAGTTTAATACTCTGATGGTACTTCGAGTTAAAGGGAAGAGAGCGATTTTATTCAATTCAATTCTTCTTTCAAGAATCATTAAATTTTTACTTTTTTTGTAAATAAATCTTTTAAAAGGCTAATTTCAAGTTTATGCATCATTTTTCAATGCAATAGAATTGTTGAGATAGCTCTTGTTAGGATAGCCCAAGCATTTTTTTCAACTGCAGATATTGTCTTAGGTTCTTCTCGTGAACTTTTTAACAAACTATATATAAGACACGCAGTATTGAATTAATTAATGTTCTCTTCCTTTTTAGCAATCATATTCAAGACTGTAAAATTTTTGAAAAACACTTGTGAAACTGTAGAAAATCTTTAAAATATAAAATTAAAGAGACCTTAGACGTCACATCGATCATCGGATGCAAGTACCTCTGAAGAGAACGTCAGTGGGTGAGCTATGCCTTATAGTCGGTATAGCGTCCCTACTAACGTTTATGAAAAACATTTAATAGTGTAAATATGTACACTACTATATCTGTGCCGTGGCTCCTTGCAAAATACTATATTATTGTTATTGCTGCAACGGAAGATTAACGGAAAGGGATCAAGCGTAGCTAGAAATTGGTCGTCCATGGAAACTAGTTGCAAGTGCCAATGCAAGTCACTACGAAAACACTGCCCAGCCCTCCCTCTTACTAACGCGCGTGTGTCGCTTGACGAATCAATCAAATGAAAAAATACTGCAAACTAAAGTAAAGGCAGTAAATAGGTTAGCAGTATAGAACGTAATAAACCAGCAACCTGGAATATCAACTGCCGTATGCGATTTAATTATGAAACTTTCTTTTAATTTTAAAATTCCATTTTAATTTTGAAATTTATTCCTTTAGAGATAAAACATGTTTGTATTATCTAATAATAATTAAAAGCAACGTAAGATAAATATTACGATTACAAAATTATACAAATAAGGAAATAAAAATAAATACAATAATAATAAAAAAAATATGATTTGATTGACCAACAAACAATACACAATCAAAGTAGTTCACTTTATATAAAAAAATATATATTTCTTATTTCCGATTCTCCTAAAAATAGTACATATCAAATATCGACAGGGACCGTATAAAACAAATGTCAAAATGAAAAATTTGTGAGTGTATAAAAAGACAAGTATTTAAAAAGTTATTTATTTTTATATTTACTATTGAATTTAAATTTTAAATAAAATAAAAAAAATTTACTTTTATACTTAGTTTTAAAGTTTCAGCTTTTAAACTTTAGATGTCTTCTGCAACATTTTATTCATTTCCTTCAATTCGTGGTTTTTTCAATTTCATATTTTAACAATCTTTATTCATTAGGGTTGACTTAATACCATTTCTGTGTTTCTCTACTTACTGCCCTAACGCTGACATTTTTCTTTTAAGCATTTTCTTATTTCTCTAATTTTTTTTAAATACATTACCAAATAGATCTTGATAAAATATGCCTTAATAATACAATGGAAACGAAGTTGATGATTAAACCGCATACGACTTTTTGAGGCATTCCTGGGAGTGTCTTCAAATCCTTAGACCTTTATTTTTCATTGTGTAAAATACGATACAATTCATCCATTATAATTTTTTTTATAAATATACATATATAAATATATAAATATGTATGCATGACTATTTGGCACGAGAAAGCTCTGTGAAGTCGCACGAAGAAGAGAGAGAGAGCGAGAGAGAGAGAGAGAGAGAGAGAGAGAGAGAGAGAGAGAGAGAGAGAGAGAGAGAGAGAGAGAGAGAGAGAGAGGAAGAGATGATTCGAACATCTCTCTTCTCCGGCATGGTTCATGTAGCTAGGAATTCTTAAAGGCGGACGTTCGAGCCACGTGAAGGCGTTGATCACGTGGCTCTTGCTTGTAAATATGCGCAAACTAAACGTAATTTGAATATAAAGCAGGGAGATGTGCGTGCATAGCGAGTTAGGAAGACTGTAAAAAGAGAGATAGAGCAAGAGAGTGAGAGAAAAAGGGAGCCAGAACCGCTTGCCAATAGTATAAGAATCTATGTTTGTAGTTAACTAAGTCGCAAGTTACTGATATTTTTGTGATGCTGTGTGTGTGTGTGCGTGTGTGTGTGTGTGTGTGTGTGTGTGTGTATATATATATAAAATCTCTATGAAATATCAAAGTTCAACGGAATAATGAAACTTTGATGAACGCTCCTTTGAACGATAACTTACATTATTCATTTAAATACATTAGGCAGTAATTTTTGTTAATGATAACTTAGAACATTAATGCATTGCCGAAGATTAATTAACTGTTTTTAACGAACTTATCGGTTAATTTGATTTATATTGTCAGTTGCTTTTAAGATTGTAATCATTATTATTTTTGCTTTTATTTTATAATCAACATCATCATCATCATAATTTTTAATATTATTATTATTATTATTATCATTATTATTATCCCCGTTATCATTGTAATTATTACTGTTATTATATTACTATTTCTATTATTATAATTATAATTATTTTAAAACATAAGTACAGTGTCTTTAGTTACTCCTTCTGTATCGTAGACGCTGCGAAGTACCAAGGCTTTCAATTTCACTTTCGTAATTAATGTATGTGCAGGCAACCGCATGGAAACCCAGAAACAATTACAGTACCATTTTTTATCTACAATGTATACTTATTAATGAATTTAGTATGCTGTTCTAGTTATAAAACGTTGAAATTTGTTGTCAATTGAATAAGAAATGTTATATATGTAAATCATAGATATTAATGTTTTTGGGTTTTCATTAATAAACAGGTTTCGTGATGTATTGTGCATTGTTGAGAAATTACGTAAGGTGGAAATGTAAAGTGGGATAAAACGGATGAAATTTTTTAGCAGGTTACTCAAGATATTCCCAGTTACCTGCGTATACATCCGGGGTACGACCCAGCTCCGATGCAACAACACATCGTGATTATTGCTTACGGCTAAGTTCTCTACGCTTTTACAGTATTTAAAAGTGGAGGGAAACTCGTATCGCGCGGCTATGTATTAATCTTCCGAGGGCCACTATGCACGTGCGTCAAACGCTCCTCGACGCACGTGTACAATTTTAACTCTTCTCTAACGAAGGTAGTACATTTGGTGGAAAGAGCTCCTTTGAGTTGTGCATCTGGGAAAAACATTCGCAATTTCATTTCGTATATTAATAATGTAATGGGAGAAACTACTGTTGTTATTTATGAGTAACGATGCGTAAACCTTAATCACGCGATACTGTTAACTTTGTTATAATAAACATAACTATACGCAAGAGGTAACTATGCGCCCACGGAGGATTGATCGTAAGCGACAAGTTAATATTTCGCTCGAATCAAGGCAAGAAAGAAAGGAATGAAGAGCCGAAAATGTAGTTGTATTTCTAAAGTTTCGATAAATAAGATTTATTTTTTTGTACTTAATATATACTGTCACGACTGGTCTTCCACTTTATTCATTTCCGTATCTATATTTTTCACAAGAACAACTCTTCCATTGACTTTTATTGAAAGTTACATTTTCGTATAAATGTATATTGCTCTACCGTAGATTTGCAAAAGTATTGGATTAAGGTAAATCGAAAAACTATAAGGCATTCAATGTGAATTTACGTAGAAAAACGACGAATTATTCATAACGAAAGTCTAAAAGAAACTAATAATTACAGACTATAAATATTTCAACTTGCACGTAAGTGCATTCAAATGGTTTTTTAAATTGTAAAGTAATGTATTTGTAAACGTTTTTCTTTTTCTCGAGCTGATGTATGAAACAAAAAAAAGTCTTCAACAAATACGAAAAATTATACTTGACTTTTTCTAAAATAGTCTGGCCATAATGTCGATCCAATTATAATAAAAAAGGTGGCTGCTGTATTTTTACACGAAACTAATGTGTAAATATCGTTAACGATGGCTGTAACATTCCTGTACTATGTATATACCAATGTACTAATAAAATCTAGAATGAAATGTATCAGTGTGTATTTTTATTTGCATATTTCCTCTCACTTTTTCTAATTTGGTTTCAAATATAGTTGAATTGATTATTTAATATCCCTGAAAGAAAATAAAAAGCGGTGGGTCAGTTTTTGATTAATATTTAGTGAGAGACTGGCTAGTTTTTTCAATCTCCATAGCTAATATCTAGCTAAAAAACTAATTGATCTTTTTTCAATCTCTGCTAGGGCTGCTACACAATTTTTTAATGGGAATGCAATCTCACAATCAGACATTTGCGATATAAAAATATCATGTTTCTTCAAATATAATATAATTGATTTTATAAAATATACAGCATGAAATTCCATAATTTTTACGTTGTGTTTCAAATTAACGAATTTTGTATTACGAATATATTTAGCGACTCATAGACAGTAATAAAATAAAAAAAAAATATTTATAAATATTTTTTATTAACTTTATAACAATTAAATTGTTTTTACTTCCTATCCTTCTAAACAAAATATTTATTTTGGTTTATGTTCCCTCAACAGGAAGGTAATATAAGAAACAACTTTGTTTAAACATAACTGTGTCTATATATAATCCATGCACTACTGCGACAAAATCTTGTATCGACATTACATAACAATAACATTAAACTGAAACTGTAGATGTTTCGCATGTAAAGTGTTCTTCTCAAAATCGACATATTCTATTTTTTCACAGTTTTAGTATCCAAACACCTATGTAAGTATTAATATAATTTAATGGTTACTTTTGATCCAATTATCTTACCCCCAGGTGAATTAATGGGTAACGGTAGAAAAATAACTGTAAAATATCCATGGTTACGTGAAATACCTGATAGACGATCTACGGAAGTGACTTTGAATCGCATTCAAGAAGATCTCAATTCAAATACTGTTATTTCTAGTTGGTTTGTAGGGGTACCATAGTCCTACGATTACCGATCGAGCAATTCACACAGTTTCAAGCAGATTATAAAAAAAATACGTCGAATCACAAAAAATCAAAAGAACACTCTTCTGTATTTTTTAATGTTCTACCACCCAATTAAAGTTTGAAGTCAAAATATCAATTTATTTTTGCAAAAATTTTGAACAAAACAAAATTTAATTTCATTTAAAGTGTTTACAAAAACGACTTTATATACATCGACTTTAAACTTTTACTGGGAGGTAGAACGTTAAAAAACAGAAGATCGTTCTCTTGATTTTTTGTGATTCGGTGTATTTTATTTTTAATCAGCTTGAAACTATGTGAATTACTCGGTCGATAATGGTAGAACTATGACACCCTGTTAAAAGTTTCAATGCAAATAGTTCGACTATCGCGGTAAATTAAAGAAAGAAAATATTGGAAAAGCATTGAACTAGAAAATTATTTTTTGTATTATACTCTTCTTGCATTACAACAAATTAATAATTTTGAGAGATCTTGTAAATATTGGGTACTTCTTGTGAATATATTTCATAAGTCAATAATATTCAATGTAGTATTACTACAGATGAGATAGTGAGAGCAGATGTATTCTTAAAACAGTTTGTAGCAGAAACTTAACTTTTGTACTCCAAAGAGGCTATGATTTTCAATATACACCAATTGATACATATTTGACAAAGTGTTGTTGGCTAGCTTAATAATTTTGGGAAAACAGTTTGTCAGTACAAAAGATGAGTCTCCGGTGACAGAATACTGATATTACTTTCAAAATAGATGTAATGCAAATAAATAGGAGAATATTTATATGATGCAATCTGAACGCGATAGACAATATACCGATGTCGAGTACTGCGGTAGAACGTAAACACACGATCAAGATTGTAGGCTGCGGGAGGGTCCTTCTGGACGTCGAGTACTAACGCGATTCCTACATTCCAACATCACAACTTTAATTATTTTTTCAAATTCTATTTTATCGATTTAATCTAAGTAATTCCAGTCTTGGCTTACTAAAAGTTAAGTAATACAATGAAATCTCCTGTTTTTGATATTATACCTAGTTAAAATAAGTTGGTAAAATATATATAATAAAACGATAGTTCCAAGTTTACTAATTCTTATAAAACCTATTTTATTTTAATTTCTAGATGTTACAATTATTGAAATGATGTGGGAACAACTGCTAATTTTTCATTAAGTTTTCCTGGAAAATGAGCTGACAGAAGACACCTTAAGCTTTCTGAATAGTCCTCTATTCGCTCTCCCTAGTGTAGTCAAACTCCTACTATCGTACTTTTCTTTTTTTGCATACTCTGCCTGTTCCGGAGATCTCCTGTATTATTTTGCACCACGTTTTTAATCCTCTTTGTTTGAACTCGTTAATCGACTTTTTCTATGCCCTCTGGTTTAATGTGAATTGTACCAGTTTATTAGTGCCCCATATTTTAGTTTTGTATTTTTATCGAAGATGAAATGGATGGTCACGATATCACAAACATTCTGAGAATGCTAGCTTCCTTCAGCTTTCAGGGGAGCCTTATGTGCACATCGTCTTCTTTCCAAGTAATATTTTGATTCTTATAGTGGATTTTTACAACCGCGCTCTCTTAAGTAGCTTTGAAAATTCTCGATATCTATAAGCTTTCGGAGCATCACTCAATTTCTGTCAGTAGCTTTTTTCAACTGTCATAAGTAGGCATGAGCTGGCCGTTAATGTAACTAAGATATTCTCTCTAAGACAACTTATTGTCCAGGATCACACCTACGTGGAAATAACGCTGTCCTTTATGAAATCGCAGACTATTAACTGGTATCGTTTCGTAAAGACAATCAGCTTTGTTTTAAGTGGGCATAGCGACACCTGTATTTTACGGCGCTAACAAACGAATGATATCTGAGCCATTCTCATAAGGGGATCTAGAGATAGGCCTGTAGCCACTACAGTGATGTCACCCGAATAGTCAATCACCTAACAGTCCATTTGCGTTAAGCCATGAGGTAGGGATATGATTTAAAATGGAACTGGCTTCTGCTACTGTCACTAACGGGCTTAGGATGAGGTCTTCTACATTTTGTAACAGGGCTTGATAGATTCTATTTGGTCCAAGCGATTTGTATTGACTAAAAATCTTGGTAGTCCATCTAATATTGGCCGAAGTTACAATCTTGTCTTGTCTTGTGTCAGAATGGCTTTGTCTAACCGCAAGGCATGTAGCAATGACTTAACCACGAACAGGGTCATAATCTGATAGAAGTATTTCTTTCTATAAACACTTTCAAGCCCTGGGAGAAAACGAGTTGTATTTGTCTCTTATCTTTCTGTAGAAGACTTGAATTGAGATGTATCGGAATGGACTTGATTGATTCTATTTGGTCCAGCTTCCAGAACTTTCCTTCCATATATCTAATTTTATTAGGCACTCTCATTAGTCGATCTTATACCTTTTCTGTGAAAGCGTTTTAGTTGATTTTTTTAATGCTATTTATGCATGATAAGACAGTGACGATTCGTCTAAGACTTTCCACCCACTATCTTACTTCATATGCGGCTAGGCGCCATGGTAATGTCGATGCACTTCTGCATTCGGTAAATCAGCGCCTTGTTGTCGGTGTCCGTGCTGCTCCACTCTGTATTGTTTGAGTTAGCATTGCGACCTGAAATGAGAAATAGACCATTGCACAATAGGTGCAACCTGCACATCTTAGGTGGTGGATTGTCTGTTCTGTCATATGATATAGATAGATGGAAACTAGGACCACTTTCGAGCTCACTCCATTCGGTGTTGTTTAGATTGCCATAAGGTTCCCTATGCTAAGGTCTAGAAATGAGAAGTACGTTATCCCCTTCCTTCCAATCCTATAATCGAGCCTTACTCATTGTAGTTGAATTAGTGAAATTGATGTGAGACACGGCATTTGCAGACGTGAAGGCGCCATTTACACTGGAGTTACATTTGGAGCATGGGTCGCATAATACGATTTGACTTAGGCTTGATATGGCTTCAACGAAACAAAACTTTCCTTTTGAATATTTGTTGTACAATAAATTCCCTGCAAGTTAGACATAAAAATTTGACTCAAGGGAAGAGGATACATTAGTGGGTTGAAAAAGTCATTTGAAAATTTCTGTTGTAAAGGATTCTCTAAACTATGTATTATGTAAACATTTTTTTTAAAGATAATAACTAAATTTCGATATAATTTTCAATATTATTTAAACGGCCAGAAATAGGTAAAAATGTGGAACAGAGCTAAAAGACGTCCGAGCACTACTAAGTGTACCCAGGAGCTAATTCTTTTTGAACCTGCTAAAATAATGGCTATTGCATAATTTTTCATAATATGTGTTTGAATTGTAAACATAATATTTTGCTAAAGCTAAGTTATAGTTAGTAAGTTTTAAATCATTTAGTTTTTTATTGCAAGACTATAAGAGATAATATAATTTACTTTTACAATTTTAGTAGCATATTACCATCGATTTCCTTGTAAATTATACAATATAGCTTCAATTGACACTTCCATTGATTGTAAAATACATACTAGCTGTCGATTTCCGATCGTTTCTAATATTTTATCAATTCTCCAAGATAAGCGACGTTTAATTCAAATGTTAAATTGAAAATAAAATATTTGACTGCTGTTTAAAGTTAGCATTTTCAATAACGTTCTTCTTCATCGTAATTGTGTTACATACATAGGTAAAACACTTTTTTTCTCTCTGAAGAGAGAGGGATAATTAATGCACCGCTACTCGGTATAAGGAAAGAAATCGCCCTCGATTCAAGAGAAGGTGCGAAGAAAACAAGCACTGGTACCCGCTCAGTAAGCGAAATTGGCTCGAGACGAATATCCGGGCTGAGAGCAGAGCGCTAGCGATGCTGCGCGCGATTCCTTTCTTGTGTGTGTCAATTCTATAGCCAGGGCCCGGGGGCACAATATATTCCTCGATACGTCTTGAAATGCAAATTCAATCCAGTTGGACGTTATCGACCAGCTTGACGCCACGTTGCATGAATAATACATACTGACCCCCTGTCTCCTTTGCTCCTTTTCTCACCTTACATGCTCTCTCTCCCTCTTCCTCTTTCTCACTCTCTCTCCTCATCTCTTCCTCTCACTGTTCCTTTCGCTCTCTCCTTTTCTCTATCTCTCTTTTTCCACATCTATACATTGCTGCACCCATGACTCACGGCTGTTTTCTATTTCACCTTGCATTCGCTTTTTTGCAATCCAAAATTGATCAGTGGAAAACCAAAGAGCATCAAAATGCAAAAGCTATACCTATGAGTTAAAAGTATTTCTGATAACTAAATGTCTAATAAAAAGTTATAAAATTTGTAGAAAATTTTGAACAGTATCATAGATTAGATTATATTATAACCATGCATATCACAGTTTTTCATTACTACATTCTTTTCTAAAAGTGCTGCTTCTACTCGGTCACAAGATAACGGAGCCATATTCGTAAGAAAATCAGCAAGCTTTCCGATCTGCGTTGCTTATCATCTAAGTTTCTGCTAAAGGAGTGCATTGAAATTTTTTCTTTTTTCAATGATCATCAATCACTTAATTTGAAAAATAAATACTAAAATTAATTGAAATAGTAATTATTTATGTGATTATTAGTAGACAAATATTGTAAAATAAAACGTTTTACAAACTAAAATATAAGCTTTCGCTTAAAAATCATGTTTCAGGAGGAAATAGCATCATTATGCTGTTGAGCCGAGAAATATTGCGAAAAGCATCACATACGGTATACAATAGCGCATTATGCAACAAGGAGGGAAAATTTGGTTTTTTCTAGCGAGGTTAATCAGTTGAGCACGAATGGAAGTTGATAGCGCCGAAAGCGCTCGAAACGAACACGAGTGCTCAAATCATCAACCTAGTCTGAAAAAGCCACTTCCCTTTTGTTGCACACCGTTCTTTTTTTAACGAGTACTTGAAGAGGCCCTTTTCGTGCTGGGAAAATAAATGGGAATTTCGGTTTTCGAGTAGTTTACCACACCAATGATTATAAAAAAAAATCAATTATGTTTAAATGAGTTGAGTATTTCCAAAATCATTAACATTTTCAAAGTTTAGTCATTTAAATGGAAGATGAATGCAAAAAGCATTTACTTTTTCAAACTCGAATTGACCTTTTCTGACTTGGATGATAATTTTGAGCAGTTGTGAACCACTCGTTCTTAATCATCTTCCTCGCTAGAAAAAGTCAACTCTTCTCCCTAGTCGCACAATGTACTATTTTACACAAGAGACTTCATTGTAGTGCAGTATTATCTTCATAGCCATCAGTATTATCCATTGGTGATGAATTAAATGTTATATGAGAAACCCTCTATATAGAAAATTTCAACACAAAGTTGGAGGACTCGAGAACATCCAAAAATTTCCGACATTACCTATGAACGACAAGTTCGAGTCCAAAATATTATGACCATCATAAAAGATCGACACTAAAAAACGCGTACACCACATGTAAAGGATTTTTTCAATATTGTAGCATTTTCACACCTCAGAGCAATGCATTGTCCACAATCTCCTTCATCAAGGGTTCAACTGCCAAGAGATGCAGTGACCATTGGGCCCACAGTTTTATTGCACGACGAAAGGTGTTTTCGCGATCGAATGAGTTTCTCTCACCACATTACTTTCCTCGAAGGATGTCTACTTTGTCACCAATGAAATTTGAAGAATCAAATTTTACTATAGTTCAGAGTCGGGAGAACAATGCAAAGCTTCGCCGATGACCTGATGAATTGGGCTCAGCATTGACGGTTGGCAGGCAGCGTTGAACACGAACACCACGTTCAACAAACACGCGATAGAGTCTAAATTTGCATTTTGTTTAAAATTCTATATTTTAATATACATATCCATTAAAATATAAGAGGTGGAGTTTCTTTAATTTTCCTACACACTTTAAAAACGAACAGCTGTGTAAGATTAAGTTGTTAACACAACTTGCGATATGCGCACAATTTTCCATGGTTCTTCAAGCCAAATTCACCAGTATCTAAACAAAACAACATTATACTTAACGCGTGTATCTGCACTTATCACTAATTAATAATTCAAATTGAAGGTGATTATATTGACGCGATTATAGATGCAGAAAGTATAAGCGAAAAATTATTATACGGCAATGAAAACGAGTCGCAAGTTAATATTAATGATGAATCATCTAAATCAGAAGATGCACAGTCAGTTACTCTGATTTCGCAATATTTGAATTCGCGTAGACGCCTAAAATTACCCTTCCTAGTTTTTCAGGAAATAATGAAGAAACGATGCCTTTTGAAAATACCTTTAATTCACTAAGGGGACAAGCCATGGTTGAATCAGAAAAAAAGGTAGTAAATAAATTCTTTAATAACAAAGCCCATATATATATTTTTAAAGGTTCAAATTTTTTTATCATTAAGTTGTACAATTACCTATAACTTAAAACTATATTATGCAGGTATTTGAGATCTCCCGAAAATTACTTTTTTAAAAAAAGTAAAAATATTGGCGAGTAAGTATATCCGCTTCTCTCTCTCTCTCCCTCTGTCTCTCTCTCTCT
>JAYJLV010056643.1:0-18481 GCA_036873485.1 Torymus texanus
ATTTTCAATATTGTCAGTTTGTCCCTGCGTTACTACAATTATAGTAATTTTTACTACAACATTTTTCTCAGTGTAGAAACCAGAATATAACTAAATATTACAATGGAAATTTCCAACTATTATTTCAGCCAAGCAAGCATCATTATGAACAACTCACGTTATACATTCAACTAAACCGCGATGTTTAGCTTTCATCCGAAATTTAATTATCCTCCAAATCCACGAATCTCCGAATAAATTCTCTTTTCCTCGCCGTTAAAATCAAGATACGCGCCTCATAAACGTCGATCCGCTAATCACTGCAATATATTTGAAAAAATATTACCTCGACCGAACCACGATAAAGAATCCAAAGCGGCACGCCTCCTCCTTTCATATCGCCCGTTAATTTTTTTTTTCTTCTCCTATACCCCGATTTCGAATTATCATTCTGCCTACGCAGTTGCCTCGCACAGCTGATTCTCCAGTTGGGACACGTCGTCGTCGTCGTCGTCGTATCCAAAAAATTCCTTCAAAAGCGAGCGAGCGAACGAACGACAATCATAATTCACCGGCGAGTAGCTGTGTTTTTCTTTTTTTTTCTTTTCTGACGAGTCACTCGAGAAAATCGAAACGCGCTCTCTCCGGTTTGAAGCACATAAGCGCTTGCTTCGTGTATAGTCTCGTTGAGAGAGTATAGTCGTAAACTCAATCTTCGTATGTAAATACAATAAACGTTGGAAATTGTAGGAAAATTGTGGCGATTAATCATTTCGTCGCATTGTTTGTGGATGCAAATTGATTCTCTATGGAGGGTTATTTTCTACGATATTTTCCTGACTAGAATTTGTTATGCTGAAAAATGTTTTTGATGACGTATTTCAAGCGGAAAATAGATGTGTCTATAAAAATATTGAAATTGTACAAATTTTTCCGAAAATGTACATTTTACTACATATATTTGGATAGAGGAGAAAATTCTAACCCGAACGTTCCTTCACCATTTTTTGATATAATAAGTAGTTTTTTAATCCCTAATGTATCAAAATCGTTAATTTTTAACAGAAAATTTATATCTATAGATATTGCCTTATAAATATAGATATACATTTTCTCTTAAAAATTAACGATTTTGATACATTAAGGATTAAAAAATTATTTATTATATCAAAAAATGGTAAAGGAACTTTCGGGTTAGAATTTTCTCCTCTATCCAAATATATATATAATAAAACATACATTTTCGGAACAATTTGTATAGATATTGTTTTATAGAGATTGTTACCACACGCATCAGAATGCATATATACTATTTTTCTATCAATTACAGTTCTAAATATTTTGATACAATGCAATTGTAAATGTTACGATAAAATAATAAATACCAGCTTTATTTACTGATACCAATGTTGAATATTTTTTAGAGGTATAAATTAAAAAAATATCAAATTTCATTTTATTGTTAGAGTTTCAATATGGTATGCAATCATTTCTGTAGATTCGCAAATAAAATGAAGCATTCTTATTTGCCTAATTTTTTTCATATTCTATTCAATCAGAATAATTTTTTTCGATGTACCTGTATATTATACTACATCTATCGAACAATTCACTTTATCCATCTATCTTCCATCCTATAAACAATCAGTTCCCACATAAAAACACGTAACCACACGCACTTTCAGTTTCTACAAACAACACACACTTTCACCAGGATTCCGCGTACACCACTTGTTAGTAACGCACTGTCTTTCTGTCTTTCTCTAGACACACATAGACACTCATACGCACACACCTCCGAAACCTCAAAGAAAAGACCATCCCAGACAGCTCAATCATTATTCCACACCGACCCCCTCCACCTACCTTCGTGCTCCTCCCCGAGAAAATCGAATCCTCCGCACAGACACGCGCTTCTTCTTTTAAAAAACGAACGACCGGAGAAATAAAAGAAAAAAAAGGAAGAAGAGCAGCGTAGAGCAGTACGCGGCTGGAGAAAAATCTAGCTCGCGTCCATCGCTCTCTAGAGAGAGAAAGAAAGAGAGAGAGAGAGAGAGAGAGAGAGAGACGTGGAGAGCTATAACCCCCCCGTAGCGACGAGACTCGTCTCGTCGGGCTGCTTTTCCATGCAAATTGCTCGGCACTCTCCTCCTCCCTCCTTCTCTCCTCTTCTCTAGCGATGAATACGTAAGATGATTTATTACGGGCGATCGTTTTTCGGCGCGGCAAGTGGAACTTGATCGTGCGAGAGCTCCGAAAAATTGTCCTGTCACCGGTGCGCACGCGCGCGCGCAAGGGAAAGAGTTTGGATGACGGTATGTAATATAGGGTATGAGGCGGCTTAAAATTTTTGGACTCGAGCGAGAAAAGGGAGAAGAGAGATCAACGGGGTATTGAGATGTGTCGAGAAGGGGAGGATTTTTTCGAGGAGCTGGCGAGGCGGTGGTTTATTGGTTAGATTGGGGGGATTTTGGCCGCCTCTCCGCGCGATGTGGGAGAAAATGAACAAGTTAATAGGGTCTTTGGCTAGTCACTGCGCGAGAGTAGAGAGCGAGCACGAAGTCGAGGAGAAGCAGTATTAAAACGTTATGGAGGGATGGCAGGGACTTAGGTGTCGTCGTTCGATTAAATGCTCGAATGGTTTCGAGTTTAAAGGGAGTCCATATAGGGTTCGAAAAATCTGCTGAGTGCCATTTTACTTATTTCGAGTTAGAATATGTGTTTTAATAATGGTTCATTAAGAAATAGAGTCTCAAATACGTGGTGCATAAATTTTATCGTAAACTTAACTTTATCGAAGAGAAGTTACTATTTTAGACAGACGCGTCATCATGAGCGGTTTTTATATTTTAAATAACAATTTTTATGATTTCTGTATCAAATTTTATACTTTTTAAATAATAATTTTTATGAATGTTGTAGTAAATTTGTATACTATTTAAAGAATGCAAATTTTATGTTACGAGTGTGTTTCAGCATTATTATGGAACATTATACTAATGAAAAGTTTAAAGTGCACTCGAAATATAACGTTTTGGATAAAATTCTTTGATACACAAACCATTATTTTTAAAATATGAACAATACTTACATTACACAAAAACTCATACTTTACGTAAATAAACCAGAGATGAAGCGTCGCGATGAAAAAAAAGAATGCCTTAAAACTTCAACTAGTGCTAAAATTATTTGTACCCCAACCAACGCTGAAACTCTATATGCTGAAACCCACCCAAATTCCAATTAACATTATTGCGCGAAATAGTTCCAGGTCATAAAGGTCGAAGAATTCATTGCGAATATATTCGGCCGCAATTTTACAGCAATTTCGAAGCAGGCGAAAATATGTAAATAACGCGCGCGCGTGAGCGCGGACTGGAAAGAGAAATGAAGACACACACGTACACAAATGCATATGAGCGCTCGGCGTCGCTCTGTTATTACTGAATTCGCTTGGCCCAAATTGCTGGCAATTTCCCACTATAGCAAAATCGCGAGAGACCATTCGGCCATATCTCGAGAGTATATTATTTTCATCGGCGTCATACGTACACACTCTCACACACACACACACACACACACACATGTATACATTCGCATTCTAACATGGTACAATTCTTTCGTTCGTTTTTTTTTACCACTAATACACCGTTTGCTCCTACACTCGGTTAAAAACTTTTTCCCCTTTACAGCGCGTACCGCCTCCGCTCCTCCCTATTTTTCTAACTCGTCCGATCGGTCCCGTCGTCAAAACATTTCCGAAACTCCAGCACGGCCGCAAGAGAGCCGCTCGCTACTACATTCTACTACTACTGTACGCAACATATATACACAGCCTCGTTGAACCCGATAGCCCCGTATTTTCCCGCTCTCTCTTCAAGGAAATTCCCGCGGAAATTCCAGCGGCAGTTCGGAAACGGATCTTTATTTTCGCAGCCTTTGTCCTCTCTCTCTCTCTCTCTCTCCCTCAGATACACACACACAGAGACATTTGCTCGCTCGTTCCGTCCATCCCTTTATCCGCTACAGAAACAGCGTTGCAGCAACAGCAGCAGCACTGCCACACGTGCTGCTTCGTTAAATTCTCCATTTCACGGGAGAGCAGGGCGGTGATCTTTGTCTCTCCCGTAACTCCAGAGAGACGAGCGAAACGAGTTACGTGTATATATAGCCGTATATACGTGGGAACGCACATGTCTGTGTGTTTGCTCTGACCGGGACGTGTCGTTGATTCGATTACATTGTAGAGACGCTCTTCAAAAGTGTGTGTTCATTCTACGTCCAAGCGATCGTCGTTCCCCTCCTATAAGTGATGTGTGATGTGGTGTCTTTTCGCACGTTGCGTAATTCGAACGTGTCGCTCTGGGTATTGCATATATATGTGCGGTGTTTGTTGTACAGTCAGGGAAATTCGAGAGCCTTGCGTGTGTTGTGCGAAGGTATGCGTGTGCGTTTGGAAAGAGGAGATGAGTGCGTATGATTTAACGAGGCGCGAGCGTCGCCCATCGGTGCGATGGCATTCGTATGAAAGACGACGATTTGTGCTGATGTAGTGCTCCCGCGCTGTGGGATTCCACGACGATGATGCTGTAATGGCTGTGCGTTATTGTTTCGATGAGCAGCTCTTTAGAGGTGGTGGGGGATTTTCGAAACGTGGCTTTAGACATTCATTGGTGCAATAACGGGCAACGATCGATCGAAACAGCATGGGAATATATATTGTATAATGATGTATGTATAGGAATAGTGCGTATATATGTGAATTATTTTTTTCGTATTGCTTTGTTTTTATTGATTAACAAGTGATAAAGCCTATAACGACTGATTACCAGACTAACCTAATAATCCTATAAAAGCTATCAGAAATCCAGTAAACCAAAATTTCTATAAATGCGATAATATCGAATTCATATATTAGTCATTTCGTATGCGCATAGGACCGCTAAGCACGTCTAGATTTATATACGCTACTCGAAACCAATGTGCGAAAAGAACATATAATTGTATCCCGGCGTGCGCATATACGTGCTATAGTAGTGCACGTCGTATTTCCGAACTGAATGAACGTGGTGCCCTAAATATTCATCGCGCACTCGCGCAACCCAGTGAACATCAAGCTGTCATATTTTAATTGGCCCGATATTGTTATTATTATTGTTATGATTAATGCGGTGTATTGGCATTGATTAGCAATCAGCGTAAGTAGCGTTAAACCAGCAAATCACTGTGATGTATACTCGGTTTACGCGGACACGCGCACATCTACTCTGAAAAGCATACAGCGCACTGCATGATGGGTATAATATATACCTGTAACGCAAAACTATATAACTATATATATACATATAACAATCAACATTCGTGGAACCGTTTGGATACATTATATAGTGGGTCGGAAGAGAAAAAAAAATGTTAACTGCAGCGCGCCATTAAACCATCAACTTAGAGCGCAAACATTCCCGGAGAGACGCGTGCGGCATGCGTGCATGCGTGCGCAGCAGCAGCAGCAGCAGCAGTAGGCGAGCGAATAATCGTATCACGTAACTGTAACCGTGAGCGCGCGCGCGTGTACGCATGACGCGATTGCGCTTCGCAGAATCTTTCGTATATGTATATGTGTGTGTACTGCATGGTACACGCGCACACGCCTATCGCGTATAACAAACACGTAGGTTTGTATATAAAAATAAAAGATATAACCGTAGATGCGCCGCGAGGACAGTTCGAGGTCTCTGGAAAATTCGCGAGAGACTTTTTATGCGTTCCGAGAAAGAAGTTACATTATATGTGCGTTATGTTAGTCGTTGTTTTCTACTGATATATAGACTGCAGCAAGATTGATGATCAGTGCATATGAGCAAGTGTGTGTTTCGTCGTTGCAATTATACACGCGCCGACGATTAATAAATAAACTATAACGAGAGGCTTGTTTGCGCGCGTTCGACGAGGTTCAAGTGAGTATTATGTAAACAGAAGTGGAGACTTTAGATATATATGCAAATTTTTGTAATCTACATTGGATATTTTAGTTCCATCTTGGAGATTGTGCAGTAGTGACTGCTGTGAATTGCCAATTGTTTTTGCGGAATATTTTGTTTTAATTAATTCATAATAATCGATTCCAGTTGGATGATCTACACGGCGATATTTTGTGTGATATTTCGTATATTTTTCGATTACACAGTCCGACAAAATATGTTTTCATACGAGGTTTGATGCACTGAATCAAAATCTGAAATAAAAATAGGGGGTTTCCCAAAGAAGGTCATATGAATGAAACATTTCTCTGCTTATTTTGACTTCAGATTCGGACTCAACGCATAAAAATACAGAAGAAACATGTTTCTTATGATAAGTTCAGACATGCTGTTTGTAGATTTGTGTTAATAGGTGATAGATTTTTTTTGTTATTATAGAAATAATAATTGATGAGCAAAATATTTTTTAATACAGGAATTGCAATGGTCGAAGTATTCCTATATTAAATGCATTAAACTCTTTTAAAAATATTTTAAAATTGTGAAAAGCTAAAAAAAAGCGCACTTAAGCTTCTCTAACTTATGTTAAATAAAAGTTTGTTTCATCATTTAATAACCCCAGCTATTTCTATCCTCGAATAAGCTATAAAATTCACTTGTGTGCACATAATTAATTCATCTCTTCGTAGAAGGTATCCCCAATCTAACCACCATACAGCTCTTTTTATCATCAGCAATATAAAGCAAGCGCGTGTATTATCCGCGTTAAAAGGCAGAACGCAAAGCAACAGCGTCCAGTCGCCACCACCGCCGTCGTCGTCCCCTGATATGCCAAGCCGTGAATCAAAACATCTATCCGCGCGTTAATCCAGCCCGGCTTATTCCACTCGCGAGACTCTCTAATCCCTTCCACCACTTCTACCCCCACCCTACCGAAAAACTTGGGCCGTTCTCGCTCTTGCCTTATATCCCCGTGGCTTATATATACATACATATATATATTCCCGCTACCTCGTCACACCTAACGAGCTCACCCTGCTGCTATATGTACTATACTGGTCTCTCTCTACACCACAAGCAGCGAACAAGCGACAACTGGCTGCCCCTTTTTGCGCGACTTGCGCCGATTCACGGACGAGAAATCCGTTTAATTGCACATCGCGCGCGTATATACCCCCTCCTCTCTTTCCCTCTCTCGCTCTCTCTGTCTTGGCGCAACAAAAACGGCGCGGATAAATAAATGTATGCAATTAAGCGCCACCGCTGATGCAGGAGGGGAAAAATATTTCATGCCGCAAGGACGAACACAATGCGCACGCGCGCTCGTCGTGTCTATTAGCGCATGCGTACAGATATATATGTGTGTATCGCAATCGGACGGCTGTGACGACGGAGCGTTTTATAAATAAAATATGAATTACGCGGTAAGCATTTTTTCTGAGGAGTGCCTGCACGCAGGTTTTTTGCGGCGACTCGCTGCGATGAGGAAGAGAAGAAGAAGAAGAAGAAGAAGACGAAGAAGAAGCAGCGATGCGGCAGCAGCGAGGACAAGAAGGAGAAAAAGGTTTTTGCTCGACGGGATTTTTTAATTCCTCAAATGTTCTGCGAAGCTCCCGCGGGTCGGGACGGGGAATTCGATGTCGATGCGCGCGGTGAATTCTTATTGGATTTTAAAGATCGACCGCGAAAAAAGGGCAGCGGTCGTGGAGTGGAAAAAAGAATTCTAAATTTGATATGGTACTTTTTTTTCGAGCAGAGCTGAAAGACATTTATAAAATTCCAGAATATTTATCGATGTGGATGATTCTGAATAAGTGATTCTGCTCCCATTATACACAAAAAAGGAATCTGTTTTCGCTACAAAACATAGTATTTAAAATAGTTTTTCTTTTATTATAGGCACATTTACATCGATGCAATGATAATTATGCTAATATTAGATATGAATTCCAATGTATATTAGCAATAAAATTATATGACTTTGGCCGAATATAAATTTTCGACATATTCAAATCGTGCGGACTCTCTCGACTCTGAAACATTTGAATATTGATATGGAAATTAAACCGAGACCCATTCTCAACGGACTCTTTATATAATTTTCATTTCAATTCAATTTATAATATTATTATAATTTAATTTTATCGTTTTTCTTTACGAATGTAATGTTAAATTAATCGTTTAAAGCATTTATGTGCTAACGTATATGTATTTCGTAGCATTAATTTCCAATAATCCGCAAAAGCTCCAATTCCATTACCATTTAATTTGTTTCTTTTGAAGAAAGTCACTTATGAAATTTTTTAAAAAATCATTTTGTTATACATAATGTAAACTTGTTATTTATTATGCGGATCCGCTCAAAATCTGATATCATACTTACTGTAAGAATATCCGATACTACTGCCATCGACTCAGTTTTATTTTATTATCTCATCATTTAAATTATCCTTATAAAAAATCAATTTTAAATATCAGCTGCATAAATACTTAGAGCGTAATTAGAGTTTAGAGTAAAAACGTTAAAACTTTCTACTGATAAAAAGCAAAATCCTGTTTTTTGTCTACGTGAAAAACGCCGCAGTTTAAAATTACCTACTTTTTCAACTTTTCCGAAACTATAGGAAAAAAACGCATCGGAAATTTAGGAATATTTAATCCCACGAACTTGTTATTTCTTTTTTTTTTCAAAACAAAACTTTTAATTTTAGCTGATCAAAGAGTAGTTCGACGAAGGCAAACGAGCCGATTTACTCACGCGGCCTCTCTTCGAGCCTTGAAACCTAAAGTCTCTATGTATATATATACGTCGTAGACGCACTACCACATTAAACCGAACGAAAAGAATCACGTCTTGACCCGCACGCCATATAAACTTCACCATCGCTAAAAATCATCACTCTCCAGCCGCACCGCAAACTTTACTTCTACCACTAAACACCTCACCCTCCCTGTACCTTTTATACGAGCAGTAGCAGAAGTAGCAGCAGCGGTAACGCGGCAATTACAGTGCGCACCTTCACCGATCGCGCGCGCCGCACTGTCATCGTCGAGGCCATAAAGAAGCGAATGGACAATGCGTATATATACGTACATGTGCCACGCGCACATTTTATAGCTCGTAAATGCCGCGGCAAGGGAGAGAAGGAGACAGAGAGAGCTATATATGTGAGGGGAAAGACGAGCGGAGGAAAAGGGGAGAAGACATTATGACGCGCACACATACGGACCTGCCGTTTGTAGGTTGATAGTGGTGGAGATATTGAGGTGGTATGTATATAGGACACAAGATGTAAAGAAAACAAGCTGTGTATTTGCTGGTATAACCTACTATGTTGTTCGGATGATGGGCTGTCTTTACCGGCGAAGGATATATTTAGTGGAGAAAAATGAAGCATACATATTATGGGAATTTCTGTGCCTGAGGGAGATAGGTTCTTTTGAATAAAACTAATAAATAATATTTTAGTTGGGGTAAAGTAATAAACAATCATATGCACAGTTATTTAAATGACAAATGATAATTGAATAAAATTACCCTCTTGCAAAAATCAGATCGAAGATGTGCTTTTAGATATTCTGGGAGTTGGTCGCAATATTGGTATAACGTTTCAAAGCATATTTCGTCGCTCTCTTAAATAAGCTGCTGCTTTATTAATAGTTTATGTCACTCGTTTGAGTATGAAAATAAATCGAACATAATTTTTCTTTAAATTTCTTTTTAAATTTCGTTATTCTTTATATCGATCTTATTGATAAAACATCTCCGCTGTCGGCTCATCAGCTCCATAATGTCTACTCCATCCACAAAATGAAGCTTCGATTTGCGACAATAACGATTAACTGGGATGACTGCCCTATATTTTTTGTGTACATCAGTTATCCGAAATTATTGTATTATGAAAATCAGTGCATTCTGAAAAGTAGACATACGAGTATATGTACTGGAGATTTCCGATAAATTCTCACCCACAGAAGCACAACCTCTGCAAACTCATCGCATCGCGTATCATCTAAAATTTACAACCCTCCAATAAAAATTTCACTCTACGGTACTCTCACCTACACTTAACTATAATCTTCCCCAAATACATCCATATTACGCGCGTGCGCATGAATTCATGATTCTAAGTTTGTCATTTCGAAATTGGAAGGCCAAAGCACGTAAACTGCAGAATCGGTAAAAGGATGAAAATCATCATTAACTGACAGGTTGAATGGACGCTAAATTCCGCATCAATAAGAGCACAAAGTAGTAGCGAGTGAAATTAATCGGACGGCTAGACGCGAATTCGCGTTAATAGGATTGAGTATTATTACGGCGCGGCGCGCCAAAGCCGATCGATTAAAAATTACCCGGATAAATCGGCACGAAGGGAGTGGATTGGATCAAACTTAAGCTTTCGATTAATAAGTGATGCGCGATTTCGGGTGACGATGAATATAGATGTGTGCGTTACTTCGTTCAAATCGTTAATTCATTTCCTATTATTTTTGAAAATTTATCAAAATGTATTTTGAATTAGCATTAATGATCAATTGTTATTATTAAAATATTTTCAAAACTATTTTGATTCTATTATTTTGAATATTGACCTGTTAATTTCGACTTAATAAATATAGATAGATATTTGTGTGTTCCGTCATCCGAATCGTTCATTAATTTTGAAATGCATTTCGGTACGGCACATTAATTCATAGCAAATATTATTTTACGTTTGTTGATTTAAGTACTTATCTAAATATAATGGTAATAGAAAATAATAATGATAAAAAGAACTGAATTTATAGTAAAGTAATAGTCATATAAAATAGTCGTTTGAAGTAATTATAATGAGCTCAAAATAAAAGTTTGAACTTCTTGAACACCGAGAATCCGGATCAATTTATAAAATAAATTCTTCCTATATAACTGTACACGCTGACACATAGAAAACACACTCACTTCGCTACGACTAACCGCACGATCTGCCAATAACCACTAGCCTCTCGACATACCGCAGTGTCTACTAAATTCCCGGGCTCTACTCATATCACTTATGAACGAGAGCTCACCTGCACTCCGCTCCCACAAGTTTTTTCATCGCCGTCGCGTTCCTCCTTCTAATTACCCGCGAATCGAAGAAACCCAGCTCGAGCGTCATCAGCGCGGCAGCGGCGACTCATCGCCGGGGAATGTTAAGTGATCGGCGAAGGGCATACTCGCCGCTCTTCTTGCACACCACGCGCGTTCTAATGATCAAAAGTGTCTCTCTCTTTCTCTCTCTCTCTCGTTAGGCGAGGAATTTTCCGGGATCGAAAAGGAGTTTCGCGTCGTCCTTTGTGTGCGCGAGAAGAGGCGAAATTCCACACCAGTTCCCATGAATAAAGAGCGCAGCCTGCCGTTAAAAACGTCGCTAGCAGAAAGTTTCATATTCCGCGAAACGATAAGCCATATACTCTGTCGCTCGCGCACAACGTCCCGTCTCGACGCTTTTTTTCACGACGAGGAAGCCGAAGAAGAGAAGAGATCAGGAAGCGAGAGAAAGAGAGAGAGAGAGAGAGAGAGAGAGAGAGAGAGAGAGAGAGGAACGAAAAAATTAATAATAATCGTACGTCAGAGTCTGGGTAAAGTTTCGTTGAGCGTTAAACGGCAAAAACTTTCGTCACACGCAGACAACTTTGTCCCCTCCGTCGCTCGAGGAACGCGCGAACGGAAGATTTATGAATCTCTTCTCTCTTCGACTTGGCGCGGCCAATGAAATCAAAGGTAAAAGAGTAAACAAAGCACGCGCGCATCTCGAAGTGGGACGCGGGCCAGTAAATCGCTCGGCCTGTCGTGGGTGAGCACCGAGATATCGAGGAGAGGGAAAAAGTTTGTAATATGGTATATATGCTAAGTTTACGTATAGTGCAAGTAGGTATACCAGAACGGCGTTTTAGAATTATTAAAGATCAGAATTTTTTGCTGAGATGCGAGGTTTTTTGAAATTCCGAGCGCGGAGAGAATTTTAATTGGGAATGCGGATGCAGATCTCATTGAATGGAATGTCTCACTAATGGGAAAAAAATTTATCCTCGAAGAAAGAGATTAAAATCATAAAAATCTTTTTGCTTTATAAAGCGGAATTACGTATAATATATATATATATATATATATATATATATATATATACACACACACACACACTGTACAAGTGAGTGGGAGACAACTTTTTTCTTTCTCAATACAAAACGTGCAACGCAATGATAAAAAATAATTATTTTACTCGCACGCGCCTAACGATACTTTGAAATAAGGTTGAGTGTGGGGTTGAGTACTAATTAAATTCAATCAAAAAAGAAAAAGAAAAACAGTTCATACGAGTAAGTCTAACGTAACTGCGCTCGAGTAAATAAGCGGTATAAAGAGAAGGTGAATTACTGGGTCACGTGACGTTATTTTCGTTCCCGTTTCAATTATATGCATGCATGGGCGCGGGCGCTATCGTTAACCTCATTTGAAAAATTAATATCTTTTTTACTTCTTTCAGCGGCCATTTAATTATCGCACGGCGACACGAGGATTAATAATATTATACAAATTCGCTCGCGTACAAAATTTCGAACGTGATTTCCTTCTCTTTTGCCAGTGACATTTTCGCTAATACAAGCTACAATGCGAGCATGTTTCTTACAAAAAAAGCGAAAAGTGTGTGCATATATGGGTATACTCAGGCACAGACATGCGCTTGAAAGAGAGAGAAAAAGAGTTATAATGAAAAAATAAATTGAATCTGGAAGGAGACGCGTGATTTAATTAAAAGAGTATACAGAGAGAGAGAGAGAGAGAGAGAGGCAGCGAGGACGCGGTGATCAACATTATAGGACATTATTTATCCTAAACTAATAACAACCGGGTCGAGCAATATCGATCCGTAGCTTGTGTCCCGGGACCTCTGGAATTTATTGATTAGTGGATATATTAAAATTCTTCGGCAGAGTAAATATCACCGATGCACGCATCGCCAACAACAGTAGCCTGTGTGCGATGTATAGGATCGAGACAAACGCACCTTACAGAACATCGCGATAGCTGATTTTTTCCTTAATAAATTACATAGAAGACGCTTCTTAGTATTGAAGTCAAGGCAATTTGCAAAAAAATGTAATAACGAAGCGGAGAAATTTAATAATGTCGCGCGCGAGTCGGAGCGAGTTTTCCGCGATTAACTGCGCCCGCGCGCGTTCATTTTTTCGACATACTTAAGCTCTATGTTGAGGAGAAAGACGAGAGAGAGAGCGACAAAAGCGATTGAAACGCGCGACACAAAAGGAGAAAACTTGTTTCCCCGGGCATTATACGCGCACGCAAAAAGCTTTAATCAAGCGGCAGCAGCTCGTTACCATAGAAACATTACTTAACATTACCGAACTCTCCTTACGGCGAACTATATAATACCACAGCGCGAGCGCACGGTCAACTTCATCAATAAACCCAATTAATTTTTCACTTCCGTCAGGATCAAGCGCGTAAAATAGTAGTGGAGGGTGGTGGTGGGGAAAAAACGGTATGGAGAGGAAAAAACTTTTCTTTCCTCCCCCAAACTTTGCTCTCGCTCGCACAAAGACCGTCGAGGTCGACGAATCGAAAAGCGAGGCTATATACGGCGAAAAATATGAGAAAAGTGCCAAGGAACGGGCAAAACCCTTCCTCTAGCTTCCGAAAGAGAGAGGAGAGAAAAAAAAACACAAGGAAAGAAAGAAAGAATCCCGAAACTTCTCTCTTTTCGCGTGCAAAACAATGGCTTCGCCCATCGATTCACCTTTTTCATCCCAACCAATCCCCTTCCACTTTCTCTCTTATAATATATTGAAATTGAGCGCGAATTAATCCGAGCTCGCCGCGGGAAAATTAGTGAGCAATTCAGATTCGCTTTAAAAGCCTGCGAGTCAAGAGCGCGAATGCACGTTTCGAATGGAATTTACATATTACGTGCGTTGAGATTTCGACGAACGAACAAACACGGCTTCTGTGTGAAATATTAGATGGTGAGAGTGTGTGCGTATTTTTTTTTAGAAGGTGAGTGGATATGGGAAAGGTCAAGTGGTGATGTTACGTTACAGAGGTAGAAAATGCTGAAGGGTTTACTTGGTAATGGGATCTCGGGGAAAAATCAAAAGGATCGTGGAACGTAAAGGCTTTTGGAATTTGTTGTAACGATATATGCGTGATGATTTTTCAAATTGAAGTATGTCGTGTAATTTTACATATTTCATTCGTGTTTTAAAAATCCAAGAATTCTAATATAGAAATACTTCAGGAAGCTCGAGTAGTATTAAAATATTAAACTTTACGGTGAAATGAAATTCTTTAAATAAAATTTTAATAGCGTTATATGAATAATATTCAAAGCTATAAATGTTTTACACGGCTTTATGTTTATTTCCAAGGAACTGCACTTGCTATAAATTCAAATAACAACGGCCGTTCTTGAAACAGATCCACGCAGGTGATTCAGCGGATAACTAAGCGGCACAAAGAAACCCACCGTTTCGTTGAGAAAATGTTGAAAAAAACGCGAGGTAAAAAATTCCTCGAGAATATATTCCCATACGATAGCACGCAACTTATATGTACATACACATTATAAAAAACAGGGGCCAGTTTTGCCTCGTTTCATTGCCGTCATATTTACACCAACCTTGCAATATCCGCATCATATTAACCAACAAAACTAACGCAATTTACCCCACGCATTTTCGTTAATCGAACCATGCGCACCCGACCATAAAATCCACTTAATAACCTCACCACACAGGCAAATTGTTTATCTCCGTGTAACCGTAACCTTATTAAAGAATTATCAACTTTCCTCCCTTCAATTTACCATTATCACCGTTATTGAAACGCGTCATCGTGATGAATTATTCCAACTTCATTCCAGACGCGTAGGCGCTTAATAACTGAAAACTCCGGCGAACTTTATAGTTTCATTGCGACAAAATTTTCCTCTTCGCATTTTATGAGGGTCCCGCGCGTTCGCGCACACATCTATACACACATACAGACGCTGTGTGTTTTACTAGCCGAGTCGACGTGTTCAGCGTTTGAGCGAATGCCTCTTTTTCCGGAACGTTTTGTTGTCGCGACTGTGTCAAAGAAACACACGCGCGCGCGCGCGCACGTTTTTTATGCTCCGGTTTATAAATATGAGAACTTCAGAGGTCCAGGAGTAAAGCGTTTCGGGTGGTTCTTTGTGACGCAGGGAAATGATGAGGGTTTCGAGAGACTGTTTTTTTTTTGGCGTTTGTTTGGCCGACGTTCTTCCTAAATATGGGGATAAGAAATGTGAAGCGGTATGAAATGTACAGTGGTGATGTATGAAAATGTATCATAGAAAGCATACTGAAGTATAATAATTGAAATGGACAGTTTGATATAGAGGTTGATATGATGTTAGATATTAAAGTAATTATTTTTTTAAAGAAACTTATTCTATGTGTTTTACTGAAAATTTTTCATCAACATGTAACTCTTATTATGGTTTTTTTCTTCTACGGTCAATCGTATAAAACGTTTGTATAATACACTTCCGACTAACGTGAGGACAATTTTTAATATTGCAGCGTTCAAACGCACATTGAACTCGTTTGTAAAAAAATATTAATTTTAAGACTATCTATCTTGTACCTTGACACCAAATATGTTCAAATTCTGTATATCAAGGGTCGTTAATTGATTAAATAAATAAAATAAATAAATCAGATTATGCTCTTCAAATCTGTTTGATCCGTATATAATTTTGTTTACGCTTGAAATTATCACGGAACTGTTTCCTCAATATTATACTAATGTGTATATTTATAGTTTACAGAGAAAAACTGAAGCTAGTCCGACTTTTTCAGTATTATTTTTTTTATGAAAAACTATAGTTTTAGTTTTCAAAGAAGTGAGTATTGACAAGAAATAAATGAATTTCCACTTGATTAAATTTAGAAAGTTGATTTTTAATGGTTTTGTCGGTTAGGAGTATGTCAATAAATGTGAAAGATAGGTTGAAAGTGTAGCGCAACATTTACGGTAGAAAATTGAAGTCAAGTGTTTTTCTATTCTGTTCAATTTAGCAATTTACTATACAACAAATGATTTCAATTTCGACTAGTATATCGCGGTTACGTTTGACTTCGATTATAATTTCATTAAAGAGAGAAGAATGCTTATTTCCTCATAAACTACAATCATAACAATATAACTGTAAGAACATAAATAAAAATCATAAAAATAATAAAAGATAAAATAAACCCAGAATCCGGAAAAATCAGTATTTTCGAATTGATTTAGTGCTTGTCAATAAACGCGCAAAGATGAACTGAATTAGAACGGTAAGCAAAAGTAATGAGCTCCAATGAAGCGTGCAAAACCCATTGTATTATAATCAGTCATCCAATGAAAACAAGATATTACAAGGATGCATACATGCTGCAGAGCGGCTCACGCGCGAATTAGTGCATATCTATTGAATTCAACTCTCGATATTTAAACAGAAATGTTTACCATGCACACATATCCACCGGTGCACTCGCACACACATACTCGTACAGATATACGCGCTCATACAGCAGCAACACCTCGACGTTATCAAACGCAAACGCGCGATAGCGCAACGTAATTTTGACAAAACGAGAACGGTATAACTCTCCCTCAGTACTCGCGCGCATACTACGTAATTGAAACAAATACACATAGCCGTTGAGGGTGCGTAGCTTTCGCGCCCTTTGTGTTCCCTCCTACCTTCCAAACGCAGCTCAAAAGACCGACTAACTATATCTTCCTCCATCTAGGCCGGAATAATTTCATCGTTCTTTCGAGGGCTTGACTTCATTAGTGTATACTGCTGCTTCTCCTTTACGAGACACCGTAAAAATCTGCGCCACTTGTTGTTGTTGTTGCAGATTCTTCCACACGCCCGAAAAATGCGATTACGAGAGAGAAAGAGAGTGACTGATTGCGGGTCTACGAGATTAATACTTCTTTTTTTTTGTTGCTCACCGGTTGGCGGGGGGTCATAATGTTTATTTGATGGCTAGCGAGTCGCGCAAAGTTGGATTAAATGTGCCGGGCGAGAGAGGACGGTTCAGACTTACGGTTCTGGATGATGCGATAGTACGGTTGTGACTGCTCACCTGTAACATAAATAAGAGGAGAATATTGTGGTGAGCGATTAAAAATGGATTTTAGCAATATTTTTATTTTATCCGTTATGTCAGATATAGTGTTATAATTTAATATGGCAACATTAATTGATGTTATCAAAATGTTTTTCACTTTTCATAGCTGATGCTTTAATAAATTTAGAATATATAGCATTTGTATATTGAATAGAATACATTTCAAATACGCATCGAATACGAAATAACATTCATGTTGCATATCAAAATAGACACAACATTCATCAACGTCAGTAGCAACCTCGAAAAAATAATAAAATAGCAGAAATATGCTTAGAATTGGCGCCGTCACTACCAAATTGGCATGTCAATCAATATCTAAATTGGTCTGCGAAGAAAAAACGTTACCCTGCTATTACTTTTTAGGATATTAAAGAAAATAATCAGATTGCCTAGCGTCGAAAACGCAAAATATTTGTTCCTCCATATAAAATAAAATTTTTCAAAATTTCATTTTTATCACCGAGATCTGATAAATAAATACGTATAGTTCTATTCACATTTTTCAGCACGACGCACGTAAAAAATTCGTATCACTGCAGTCGTGGGTAAACAAAAATGTCAATTGAAAATTCGTTAAATGCACGCTACCATTTCCCTTCATTTGAAATATATATATATATATATATATATATCATTCGCACACGCACCGAGTGAAATTAAATTAAAACTCGCAGAGCTCTCGTTCCTTTTCCAGGTATATATATATAAACATACGAGTGAGTAGATTTAGCCTCTCTCCTTTCAAAAATAAAAAGAGCCATTGACGAAGTTGACGGTCCAAAAAAGTTCAACCGGCTAATAACTGTCGTCCCGTGAAAAACGCCAGTTATTACATAAAATTCACACAGACATTCATACGCACACATAGACCTTTCGCTTCTTCATTTATTTACGAGTAACTCGCGATTCGCGCACCAGTTCTTCGACTTTATCGCGTCGCGAGGAGAATTTTTCACTGGGCTCACTTCGGCCGATTGTACAAAGTTAATTAAGAAAACTGCGCTTTATCCATTATGAGGCCACTGGACCCTTTTCCCCTCTTGGGGCGAAACTTTTACTCCCCCGCGCTGCGATAAAGGCTATCACCTTTCCTTATTAGTGCGCTCACCTTCACTTCCCCTCATCTCCTTCCTCTCTCGGGTCGGGATGCATAAGTTCATTGAAGAAAAAGACGTCTTAGGGTCGTCGTCGTCTAAGAAATGCTAATTCTAGGATTAAATTAAAAATAATGAAAGCCGTGCGCGTGTGTAGCTGAGCTGAAGAGAGAGAGAGAGAGAGAGAGAGAGAGAGAGAGAGAGAGAGAGAGAAAGAGAGAGAGAAAGAGCGAAGAT